>ML109029.1:0-22134 GCA_003697995.1 Taxidea taxus jeffersonii
TCTTTTCAGAACAGTTTCCCAAGTGATTCCAGTGTGCAGCCTTGGGCATGGGAACTTTGTAATGGATGTTCTCCCACAGGTGCCTCCCCTTTCTATTCCCCCACCATGAGGCCCAGTGCAATATGCAAGACACAGTGCAGCTTAGATCTTTCCTGGGGCTCCTGCCTTTGTAAACAGTGGTTCTGACCAAAGCCATCTTCCTGGAAGGACCCCTGCCAACTATCTGTGCCTTGGCTATGACAGCTTCTGCTCTCAATCTTCACTGACATCATTTTTTTTTTAAGATTTTATTTATTTATTTGTTAGAGAGAGAGAGCGAGCAAGCACAGGCAGACAGAGTGGCAGGCAGAGGGAGAAGCAGGCTCCCTGCCGAGCAAGGAGCCCGATGTGGGACTTGATCCCAGGACGCTGGGATCATGACCTGAGCCAAAGGCAGCCACTTAACCAACTGAGCCACCCAGGCGTCCCTTCACTGACATCATTTGATTTAAAGATGACATCACCTGTAATCTTTGAGTAGGCATTTGTCTCTTTAGTCATAGTCACACTGACATAAATTATTTTTCTTTTCTCCTTTTTCTAAATAATGTAAAGCAAGTCATGCATTTTGACATGCTATAGAATGGCTCACTCAGTACCCACTCCATCCCTTAACTTCTCCCTCAGTTTCCTCTGCCCTCCACTGGAAGGGCTGGAAAATTAACATATCTACTCAGCTTCCCATATAACCAGGGTTCATGGTTCTGATCATAGATACAAGAAAGATCACTGGGAAAGACTCCTATTCCTAAGTCAAAAGACAAAGCTTCATGAAGAGAAAGGATCTGCTTGACTTGCTTCTTCCTGCCTGGAAGCGGCCAACTTTAAATCATATAGATGAAAGGAGCACACAAAGCATAGGAAGAGAGAACGTGAGTGATGACATGGAGGAACCGCACCAGCCCTAAACTGCCTATTCTGGGAATTTTTATTACATGAGGAAGATAAACCCCTGTTTGGTACTAAGCCACCGTAGTCAAGTTTCTGCTGCATACAATCACATGCAAACCCAGGCAACACATATATGGTACCATTGAAGGAGGTGGACTAGAGCAGTGTTTTTCAAACAGGAAGTTAGAGTTCAATACTGAATCAACCTAAGATAGACATGGAGGTGTAGACTTGGAGAGAGATGGTAGACAGATGGATAGATAGACAGACAGATAGATAGATAGATAGATAGAGATTTATTTCAGGAGAAATGAAGGGTGTCACTAATCTACCCAATCTCTCCTCATCCACTACAAGTTATTATGGTTGTGTCTTTCCCTGCTGTAAGAATTAAGAAAAAATAAGGAGACTTTTCTTGCCTAAGGATCATAGAGAAAATGAGTTAGACTGTCCAGGATGGGGAAGGACCCCAAGGGTTAGAGAGGGTAGATGCAGCCCAATCTGGAGGACAGAAGGGTTCTCTCAAAGCAGGATGGGAAACAGAGGGTATAAGTGCCCCAGTCCCACAGGGAGACCAAGTAGTGGACATAGGTAAAGACATAGAGAGTTGGCTGGGTGCCCCATGGCTAGCCTGAGGTGGGTGAGGGAAAGCTGTGAGGGCAGCTCTGTGGGCTGCCCTGACCAGTACTGCCTGACAATGTGGACTAGCGCCCCATTTA
Organism: Taxidea taxus jeffersonii; assembly: GCA_003697995.1. Lineage (NCBI taxonomy): Eukaryota > Metazoa > Chordata > Mammalia > Carnivora > Mustelidae > Taxidea > Taxidea taxus. The sequence goes on from ML109029.1 coordinate 1,650, forward strand.
GCAGAAGTCTCATTGGAAAGATTAAGGCCACCATGAGCCAGGACCATGGTGTTTCAAAGTTTACTGACACCACTTAAATTCTCAGATGCTTGTTAATTCATTAGAGGTGGAGGGAGCCTTCCAAAATAATTGATACTGGCCTCATATTGATAAGATAGAAAGAATATGACTGGGAAAACAAAGAGTTATGAGAGCTGATGGCTCTTGGATCTTCACATTGGAGAATTCATTCTCATTGCCCAGCCCATTATCTAAAGAGGTATTCATTCTGTGGTATAATCTTTGGGAGCAGCCCAGTCATTGAGGATTATATTTATCAGAAGATAATTAAACCTTGGAGAAAAGGCTCATTTTTATTTTTGATCAAACAAGAGAAAAGGAGTGAGGAAGCCAGTTGCCCCTTCTGATAAGGCTTTAATATAGGTCAGCTGGGGAGTAGAAGGGACTCTGAAGACCATCTGGGTCCCCTACTCATGTGAGGTGAAATTTTCCTCCCCAGCATCCAGGCATTGCACCTGGAACTCTTACTCGGGCATGCCTTCAGCATATAAGACACTGTGTGGCACAGTGACACAAATGGTATGTGAGGGCCCAGACTCTGCCCTCAAGACACTCAAAATGAAAAAGTAAGAAACAAGTGCATAAAGATTTGTAATATTTGGCTTTGGCGAAAAGTGGGGTTATGAGACAGGGTAAAGTCTGGATGAGGGTCTGCAGGGAGGATCTGATGGGGTAAGACTCAATGAGAAACTGTTCAAAGGAAACTCAGGGAAAATCTTAGTAGAACAGGGACAGACTCCACCAGTTGTACGACTTTGCCATGAACCCAAATGGCAAGGGAGGTAACAGGAAGGTCTAACTCAGGTGAGAATAGGAAAAGGGAAAAGGGATGTTTATATTATATATATAAATATGAAAATATGAAATACTCTGAAAATGCTCTATTCACAACTAAAATCCTACTTCCTACTTTGCTCTGTAATATTCATCTTCCCCAGGAAGATCACTGCATTTCATCTGGAGTTCTGAAGTCATTAAGAATGCACTCAAGAGGGGCACCTGGGTGGCTCAGTGGGTTAAGCCTCTGCCTTCGGCTCAGGTCATGATCTCAGGGTCCTGGGATTGAGCCCCATGTTGGGTCCCTGATCAGTGGGGAGCCTGCTTCCCCCTCTCTCTCTGCCTGCCTCTCTGCCTACTTGCCTCCCTCTGTCAAGTAAATAAATAAATAAATAATGCACTCAAGTTCTTCCACCACCTTGGTCCAGCAATAAACATTCCTGAGCCCAGCAGCAGTCAGCTCTTCTAGCAGTAGGTGAGGGACTATTGGTGGAATTTGAAAATTTTACGGTCTGAAAAGTGGGCCTTAGCACTTTAGCTTTTATTCTCTCAGAGAGCTTATAAATCCCTCTTCATTTAGCAGTTTTCATGGAAGTGACAGCTTTTGCTAGTCAGGCTAAAGCAAGATTAGAAATAAAAAATTTTAACCATTAATCCTCACTGATTAAAGTGAGACCAGAAATCAAATTGTTACCAACTGTGTGCTAATTTCAGCTTAATTCTTTGGCAAGAGGCATTGGAAATTTTCAGCTCACTGCACTAATTCACAATGCCATACTACTGATGGCAGAAAGTCAAGGTCTCCTTTCCTCCTGGGCCCAGAGTGTGAACAATGACTATTTCAAAATCGGTCCAATAAAATATAAACATTAAATTCTTAGCTATGTTGTTTCTCAGCCATCACTTTCCACACTACTCTCCTCCTACTCAACACCAGCTTTCCCCCACTCCACCAACAGCTATGAAAAAATATCTCCCCAGAGACTAGAGAATCACAGCTGAATGGCTGGCCTCTCTGCATCAAACAGAGTGTCTGCAGCATCAAAGCAGGTGTCACCCCCACACAAGCCCGTTTCTATTACATACAGTGCTGGGAGGGAAAGAAAATCTTCATGCCAATAAGCCACATCAATTCATCAATCAAAATGAATTCATGCGCTAATTAAACTAGCAAAAATTTAAAAAAGCATTTGTGTTACAGACGGGAGAGTGGAGTGGGGAGGGATGATGGGAGTTAAAATTCCAGGGAAGTGAAAACTTGACAGACACAGCACCAAATAGAAAAGGCAGTAAATACATGCCTGGAATTAATAGCAAGGATTGCCTTAACTTGAAAATAATAAATAAATAAATAAATAAATAAATAAATAGAACTCACACATGCGCCAACCCCCCACAAACAGAGCGAGAGGCATATATTTTCCCGGTTGAGCCAAAATTGACATTAACAGGAGTGCCCTCTGTACTGAGCACACTCACTGGGAAAGCCTGTGAGCAAAGTAAAACTCTATCCCTTTCTTCATATCCCCTTGTCCCTTAATACTGAATATTTCTCCTACTTCCTTTGATGACTTTCCAAGGCTACTAAGTACTGTTGCATGGTTAGCACACTGCACAAAAGCCTGGCGCTGGGGGAAGAATGGAGGCTGAAACCTCATCCATGCTGACAACAATGTCACATGTTCTGGCATGGAGTTTTTGTCATTAGGAAGTAGTGCCTTTTTCTTCATGAAAGGTGCCCTCTGCCTGTGGATAAACTCAGGGTTACAGAGGGAAGGGAGCCGGGGGGGGGGGGTGCGGATAGTGACCCTGGTGGTGGATATTAAGGAGGGCACATATTGCATGGAGCACTGGTGTGGTGCATAAACAATGAATTTTGGAACATGAAATAAATAAAATAAAATTAAGATGTTAAAAAAAAAGATGCCTTCTGCTTGTGCACCCAGATGGCTGTGACCCCACAGAGGCCAGTGGAGGTCCTGGTCCTTGCTTTTACTTACCTCTCTTGTCTCCTGTTTCTGTTTTCTTCCTCTGAACTTTGAACTCAATACTTCTACAGCTGTTTCAGTATATCATAAATATCTGAACAAAGAGGGAAAAATTCAGTTATCCGCCCAAGTGTTTCATCTATATGACACCAAGTACCCGCATATAAGGGAAATATCTTAATGCTTAGTATTGTGTAGACAAAACATCTGGTTGATCATCTTAGTTCATGTTTCTTTCAGATGCTTCACTACCATAGAAATGCTCTCATACCCACTCTCAGGCTGGATTCTCCCATGTAGAGTGCAAACTAGTCATTTTTCTAGGCTCAAGGAGTCTAATTCAGTATAGCAGGGGCCTGAAAGATAGTAAAGGGACAAATGGGCTGTTTTTCTCTTAAAACTAACTCAAGAGCATTTAGCCCATATGCTAAATATTATGGGAGAGAACTTTTCATCTTTACTCCAATTGTTCTGATGCTTCATTCAATAAGATTCTTTCACTGTCTCTTGTCTGCGTTGTATTTGGCAGAGAAAAACTTCAATATTTGCCTCAATATCCCAATTTTATACAGCCTTTCAGGTTCATCTATTTCCTTTAAAGCTTGCTTTTGAAAAACAGGAGTCCAGTGGAATGAACTTCCTAAAGTTAGTATTAGGGCAAACAATTGCCCAATCTCAGCTATCTTTGTTTGAAATGATGAAGAAAAATGATTACAATATATTAAGCATGTCTTCTGAATCTAGCCTTATGGCCAGGACACTCCAGAACATCGCCATGGCAAATGTCATTCTCCCCATTTCCCACAAAGAGAAGCAGTTGAGTGCAATGCTAGGTCCCTGGTCACAACATGAGTCAACAGCATAACGGAGAACTTTCCAGATCTTCCCAGAATTGGCCCCAAGACTTAGTGCACAAGGGCTGAAAACTAAAACTCCTTTTCTTCTCCCCAAGGCAGACCGTGAAACTGTAAAGATGAGCTGGCATTTTGTTTTATTTTGGGTAATAAACTGTTCTTTTCACAGCAGTTGGCCCTGGGGGAGTCTCAAATAGCGCTGCTTGGCAGCAGCTGTGGGTGTGGCCCGGCTCAATCCAAAGGCAACTGGGAGACCACAGCTGTGTCAGGCAGAATGGAGCTTAAACCTTCCATCTGGGCTGCACACTTTCAAGTTCACCCCCAAACAAGTTGAGTCATATTCACAAGCCAGAACCCCTCAGATGAAGGTGCTACTCTTCCTCTGCCCGTGCTAACTTGGGGGGCACATCCGATTTCCCCAAAGACTGACACCTCCCCCCCTCCCCCAGTGTGGCTCAGGACAATTTCTGAACCGTCCCGGCGCCGTCCCTTTACTAGCCACGCGACGACTCCGCATTGGGGTTGATAAAAGTGCCCACCATTTTCATGGAGGCTACTGGGTGGTAGGGTTTTGTCTGTGTGTTTTGTGCTTCGATTTTTTTTTTCTCCCATTCCAGTTTCTTTGGCTCTCGGTCGGCTCTGACAAGCGGAATGCGTCCCCTAATTCAGTAAATCCGTACACGCTTCCAGAAAAATTTTCGAGGGTTTTCCTTGAGCCCCCGCTTCCAGCGGGAGCAAATAAATAACAAAGCAAGCCTCTATCCGCGGCGTCCAAACCCGAGGACGGAAGTGCGCGCCCTGAACCCCTCCTCGGCCTTCAAGAGAGGGGAATCACTTACTTCTTTGTCTCACTGAGGAAAGTATGTGGGCTGGTGAATGGTTTCTTTTCTGACTGGCTTACAAGCACGTCAAAATGGGCACCGTCTGGGACGGCCAGAGCGACAAAGCGCAGCGCCGGACACACGTCTGGGCGGCTGGGTGGCGAGTGCGTTCCGGGCGGCCCAGAAAGCTCTGGAAGGCCGCGCGGGGGCCGCCGAGGGAGGAGCCACCGCTAGGGGGAGCGCCGCGAGCCCGCCGGCCTTTGTTCGCGAGAGCGGCTGCCGGGGAGGCCCGGCGTGGGGGGGAGGGGGGCACTCGGGCTCTCTGCGGCGGGCAGGACTCGCGTCTTTGGCGCTCGGAGTCGCCTACGGTCTTTTCCACGGGGATTCTCACTGTCTGGGGCTGTGCGCCTCGGTGTCGCCCCGTCCCACACACCCGGCCTTCGACGCGGTCTGGCCACACACCCCTCCACCCCCAGGCCTGCAGCGCCGCGACGTCCCCCCGCGCGCCCAGGGGCTGGGGACCAGGACGCCCTGTGGTGGTGCAGGCAGAGCGGGCAGGAGCTGCCGGACAAAGCCTGGGGAGAGCGCCAGCGTGAGGGGGAGATAACGGGGGTGAGGCTATGTGTGTGTGTACGCGTGTGTGCGTGCACAGGCGTGTGAAAAGAGAGGAGGGAAGAGAGAATAAGACTAGAGAGCAAGAGGAGAGGGAGGGGACAGCTCAACACAAGTCAAAGCTGAACGCTGTCCCCTGGGAGAGGCACTGTCCTTCACAGGGGCCCTGCCTTGGGTGATTGTGAACTGGTAGGGAGAGTGAGCTGCTCGTTTCCATACAAGACTGATGGGTCTGGGGTATAGCTAACATGACAAATATGCACGGGTCTGCTCAGGGAGCCTCCTTCCTAGAAAAAGGAGCCAAAACTTCCCTCGGAGAGTTCCAATAGCTTATCTGTGGAGTGTCAGGCTATCCCCAGAAGAGATTCCATGATCGAAGGCTCTGGAAAAGTGATAAGAACATAAAAGCTTTTTCGCAGCTATCAACACTGAACAAGTTCTTGGGACCATGGCCACTTTCTTATTCTGTCTCCCTCTCCATTTCAGCCTGACGGCCTGGTATTCCTCTAGAATGGTAAAGTCTGTGTCTTTCTGCAGCCAGGGCCAATTCTGGACAGTGACTCATCTGCTGATGACACCAAGAGGGAAAGACTGAATGTGATCCTGGGAATGAAGGTCATTAAGAACATTTTCAGATTGACTTCCCTTAGTCTGAAAGTGTGAGAGAAGCAATAGAAGTGTGGTCACTCAGGTATAAACCCTGGCTTCAATTTTTTTTTTTAAGATTTTATTTATTTATTTGACAGAGAGACACAGCAGGAGAGTGAATACAAGCAGGGGAAGTGGGAGAGGGAGAAGCAGGCTTCCTGCTGAGCGTGGAGCCCCATACGGGGCTCATGACCTGAGTCTAAGGCAGACGATTAACCACTGAGCCACCCAGGCACCCCCTGGCTTTGAATTTTAAATTCCACTCAGGGTACAATAGAAATGGAGCAGGTGCTTGCGTAGCTCATTTCTTAAAGTTGAGCCTCTTACCTCCTAAAATAAACCATTTCTTTCATATGAGCACGGGTGAGTCACTTGATTTTCTTTTCCTCGTTTGTAAAATTGAAGGACTGGATCAAGGTCTCTATTCCAGCTCCAAAATAACAAGAGTTATCTCTGTTCAGGAATTTGCAGAGGAACGTTCCTTATTTAAATGTACGATGCAATCATGGAATGAAGAACACGAAATACAAATTTTCAAAAGAAGAAAATGCAGTAGCGTAGCATTTTCCCCAGCTGAATCTCCCCTTCCAAATATGTTTAATGTTGATAATTTACTGTTACCTAAATAGTTACATCTAAAATAGTTAATGCTCCTTAAGTGAGAAGACGATGTCACCTCTGAGACCCAGTGTGGAAATCAACCAGGGAGACCTCTGGGTGAGATGATTTGCTGTTCAAGAGGAAACCACTTTCCTGCACTCAGAAAAGACTCAAATACTTTATTTTTTTTTAAGATTTATTTTATTTTAGAAAGAGAGTATGAGTGGAGGGAGGAGCAGAGAGAGAGTGAGAGAAAGAATCCTCATGCAGACTCCCCATTGAGTGTGGAGCCTGAGTTGGGGGTGGTGGGGTGCTCAATCCCTGGACCCTGAGACCGTAAATTGAGCCAAAATCCAGAGCCAGGCACTTGGCTGAGTCACCTAGGTGCCCTATTTCTTAGACTTTAGAATCCTCGGGTTTTTAGTACCAAACCCCTGGAGGATATAGCTTATATTTCAGAGCACCTAATTCTTTTGTTCATATTTTGTCTTCTGATCACTGTTGTGTAGGTTTGGGGGTTTGAGGACAACAGAGAGACACAAATCCAACTTTGTGGCGAAAACATTTCTCAGTATGCACATCAAATTTTAACAGTTGTGAGAATGTCCGTGATTAAGGCGGTTTCACCTAACATTTGTCTAAGTTGAGGAAGTTCCCAATGGTGAAATTTAAAGTCTGTGGCTGATGAGGAACACAAGTTTTTTTTTTTTTAACTCAATGTTCTTTAGCCTCTCTATTGGAATTATGACAATGTGGGTCTGATAAAATATGACTTGGTTTCAAAGTATCAAATAGCATTATAAAAATGTTTGGACTAGATTTAGTTCTCCTAAAAGGTGGCAGATTGATAGAGCATGGATAAAGCAAGTCAGCTTCCAGGAATGATTGTTTCGTGAGAAACAGGGCCCTTCTTTCTCCAGAGTGACATGGACATTCCCAGACAACATCTTAACTTTCAGAGTTCTCAAAGCATGAATCCCAGCTTCCTTCCCTGCTGAGACCTCTGGCAAGAGTGGAAATTTCTCCGGGAGTTCTGTAATGGAATGGTACCTTGCTGAAACTAGGGGTCACGGGGTCATTGCTTTCTAATCAGCCAGAAGCCAGCAAGGCTATCCCCATAGCTAAACCCTCCAGAAAAAGCCTGTGAAATATGTTCGCTGAGCCCTCTGATCCTCTTGGTCGCTCACCTCCCTAAGTGGTCCTCTCCCCCCACCCCACCCCGCCATGTTCTCACACTCACCACAGCCCCACCCTGCTGGTAGGGTCTCCTAGTCCCACTCTTTGTCTCTTCCTCCTTCCTTCATACCCCTACCTCATGGCCCTTCTAGGTGCAATTGCATCTCATCTGTGTGACTGGTGCACCTAAGGCTCCTGGCTCTGTAAAGCAGGAATGCATCTGTCGAGGGGCACCTGGGTAGCTTAGTCATTGGACATCTACCTTCGGCTCAGGTTATGATCCCAGGGTTCTGGGACTGAGCTCCACATCAGGCTCCTTGCTCGGTGGGAAACCTGTTTCTCCCACTCCCGCCTCCCCTGCTTGCGTTCCCTCTCTCACTGGGTCTCTTTCTTTCAAATAAATAAATAAAATCTTTAAAAAAAAATGGATCTGTCATCATTCCATACAAGCAGCTAATAAAGCCGGACCAAGTATTTTGACTGTAAGTGTTAGTTGACCCCAAATCATTTAGGTATCACTTCTTCAAAATACCATAAATTATTTTTAACTCAAGACCTTTTATGGTTAAGAAAAGAATAAAGTTTCAGTGGAGACAAACCTGCACTATTGAAGAAATAATATATAGCTCTTTAAGTATATAATTTACGTGAATATGCCTGTGTTCATAAATGCATATAAAGCTCCAAATACCAGCTAGATTTCCCCCCATGCTTGGTCTCTTAACTACCTCCATATCTGTTTTGAACCTTAGCACAGACTGCCTTGTTCACCTTCTTCCTCATTAGGGTACAGTTGCCTTCGACGTTTTATAGCTGATCCGCTAATGACGAGAAGTTCTTTCTGTCTATGCCCACAAGTTCAAAGCTCATACGTCCCAGAACAGTCACTCTCTCTTCTCTCCCTGCCCTCCCTTCCGCTCCTGCCTCCCTTCTATAGCGACGGGAAGGATTTTGCCAACTATTTTGGCTTTTTACTCGATAGAATAATTTATGGACTAAGCACCTTGTCCACCCCTCCAAAGTCAATCTGCCATGGTTAGTTCCCGGTTTGACTATTAAATGTTCCTCCTCTTCCTTGTTCCCATGCTTGCTGCTGCGGTTTCAGCTGTCCGACAGCCATCTCACTGGGAAATTGCTGGTTCCTCATGTCACGCTGGTTTCTGAAACGCTCCTTGATATCTTCCCAGAGCAAGCCCCAAGTCAGGAGCCCAATCACCAGCCAGACCGCATAACCGCCCCCTTCAAGATGGTCCCAATCACTTTTCTTTCCCGGAGGAAGCAAAACCATCTGCCCCACCTCCCGACTAGCCAACAAGTATCCCACATTTATATAAAAATGAAATTGGCCACAAGTATCGATTGCAAGCGTTCTTAGCAAAGCCCTCTGCTGGGCACTAAGTACCCAGATACAGGATCAGGTGAGGTTTGCTAAGAACGCTGCAGAATTTCTGAAAATAGCTACAGGAAGGGAAGAGAGCTCCTGGAGGCCAGGCTGCCACGAATCCTGGAAAGCAGTGCGTGACACCGGAGGTCCAGACTGCCAAACGGCTTCAGGAGGGCAGCATACTTTTACAGGGTTCATTTAAACCATTATGTCGTGGACGTTCTCTTTTTCTCAAATGATACATCACTGCTGACAGTTGGCATGTACTGTTTTCATAGCTTAGCCTTTATAAATATTACGAGCACATATCACAGCAGTATTGTTATAACGAGTTACAATGATGTGTTCTTTGAGAGAGTGCCAATGACTGGTTTATATCCTTGGTGATGCCGCAGCATCATAATAATGTGGTATAAATCTTTCCCAAGGTTCAGCAGTTCCTTTAAGCCAAGAACACTACATGTGGGTTGTTGGGTTCCTGGGGTTGCCCCCAACCTTTGAAACCCCTGCTTCCTCAAGGCTTTGATAGATAGTCCCCAATTTTGAGGATGTTAATATGGTCAGTGATCTAAACCGCACTCCTTTAATAGAGGGCAGCCTTTATTATAATCTGGAAATAATTTTCATCTGAACATCACCAACAGCCAAACATAATAAAATATGTATAAGTCAAGTAACATTACACAGAGGCCGCTTCGTCTCCAGCAGAGTCAGCCCCAGGCGCTGCGCAGCCCTGGGTCTGGGGAGGCAGAGAGGGCGGGACACCTCTGTTTGCTGGCACAGGGGTGCTGGCACTGTTGGGGGCATATGGGAGAAAGCAGTCTCCCTCTACTAAGATGCCTCTGTTATTGCGGGGGAAACGCCGCGGGTTTTCTCTGTGGATATGCGGAGCCAGAAGAAGGGGCTGCGCAGTGAAATAAGCAAGCGACCTGCCAGGCGCAGAGGGCTGACAGAGTTCAGCTCCTCCGGCCGTAAATCGCTTGCCTGACTTGGACAGGTGGCACAGTCTCTGGTCGTGATTCCCTTCCTTCTACCCTGTGGGACCAGTGTTAGGACAGAAGCACTGACCTTTAATAATGGCACCAAGTTGACGCTCGCTATATCAGGGCAATTCTGGGGAGGAGCGACACAGCCGCAGCCCTGCCTGCCCCCATCCTCTGCGTCACTCCCTGTAGGAGGACACCGGCTCTGGCCCTCCAGCACCTGATTTGTGTCCACAAAAACAGGTCCCAGGCGCAGTGGTAGCTTCTAAATAGGGTGAGTTAGAATGATCCGTTGGGAACCGTAGGTATACTGAAAACAGAACTGAGTCTGGAGTCATTAAATCTTCATTTAACCCTGCTAATTGTGTACATGGGTCCAGAGCTGCCTTCAGATAATCCGCTCAACAGAAACTGGCTGTGGAAATAGAATTGATCTATAGTCAGCTGTCCCAAGCTTGAGGTGGTAATTCTTTTGCCAAACATTAATCTACTCTACATCCTCAATGAAACCACACTTGAGTCAGAACAAACGCGGGAGAAGGTTTTGGGGGGGATGCATAACAAGGCCAGGGTGAAAACTCCCTGTAAGGTACCTTCTTCATTCAGACTCTAAATCACCTCCATTCCTGACTAGGCTAGGGTGACTTCATTACCTTTTCCTGTGAATTATTAATACCAGAAACACTAAGCCTTGAGGCAACAGTTGGAGAAAACTCTATGCATGGAGGAAATGAACCCCACCTATTTTCAAGTGCTTCTCCTTTTCTTTCCCTGGAATTTCCTCAGTCCCCGCACCCACTCCCCTCCCCAGCTTCTTAATTGTTCATGTGTTTGAAATAGCTGGCATTTGGCTCATTAGTGGATCTAGTGCTACTGCTCGAGTTTGCTTATTCTTTTAGAAATATCTTTTTGAAAGGAAAACCTACTTCCTATAACCTTTTTTGCAGCACATGTCCCAAGTCCCAACTGATCTGTGAGGATGTGAGTTCTGAATAAATTTTCTGCCCGCTTTTTGCTTTGTTGGGAAGATAAACTGGTAGTTGAAAAATGACTTCCACCAATGGACCCTTTCTGTTGCTGCAAAAACCTTTAATCTTAAAAGACAGATGCTCAGATTTGGGGTACCAGGCCTTCCTCTCTCACTGCACAGCTCTCTTAGGTTTTATCTCTGATCAGGTCTTTCCCAGCCCTTGTGCCATGGCCCTCTTCTCTCTTCCTCTTCTCTCTCTGATCCCCTGGAGCATAATTGGTCTCAGGACTTCTCATTTGTCCTCTTGTCCTCACACCTGTTCTCTAGCCACAAACGCCCTCCCTTGACTGTCCAGACATAACGAAAGCATCTTGTTCAAAATTAATTTTATTATACTCCACGTTCCCCAGGCCCTGTCTCAGCTCTCAACCTACAGGAGAAACTAAATAAAAATCCAAAAGATTAAGTCAAAAGAAAATCTTGCATATGTGTGCAGTTCTTAATGCCCTAAATACATAGACCAAAGAAAACTTGGAAAATTGGAGACTGGAAGAAAATTGTGGATATTTTTTAGACTGGAATTTCTGAAGTAGACCCATTTCAGAAGAAAACTGACAGTGAAGTCATTGACCCTTAGTTCAAAGTGGACTTCTAAGCCTGAGAAAGATGTTTTTGACTGAGTTGGGGGAAAAGGTTCATGAGGCTTCTGGAACCTCAACCATGTCTCAACCTCTTGTGGAGTTAGGGATAAATGAAATCAGAAACATGTGGAATATATTTCCCTTTAAATACATGTGAGGCTAGAAGTTAAGGGGAAAGTGTTCAGCTAAAGTTATTTAGGGTTTGGCTTTCCCCACAACATCTGAAAAATAGTTCAAGATGTCAGATGAACCCAAAGTGCAACCACGTTCACCTTCTACTGAAAATAGAGTGTGTGTAGCAGCTGAGGGGAGACATGTTTAATGTCAAGTTAATAAAAGTAGAAAAAGGTATGTTGGAGTTGAAAGGAGGAGGGAACGTTCAAATATGCACAGAAAAGAAAATTTTTAAAGCTAGAGGAGCTTTGGGTAGAGAGAAGGGGCCGAGGAATCTGAAGTCTTAGTACTGTTTTCTGAGACATGCACCTCCCTGGGGTCTGGGGTTCACTTAGCAAACAATGCTTTTCATGAGACTCCTTCTTCTGTGACTTGACTTTCCCTCAAAAGTTTAAGCTATTGCACCTTGATTATAACAGAGGTATCTTACAAGCACCAAAGATAGGTTTGAAATGTGACTGGCTTTTAGCCAGATGTCTTCAAGGATCCGGTGGATTTTTATGACTAGATGGTTGAAACCTTAGATGCCCAGACTCTCAGTAAGCTGGGATCACATCGGGCCACCCTGTATGAGGGAGAACCTGAGACCTCTCCATGACTGCCTACAGCAATGAGAGAGGCTCTCAGTCTCTGGGTCTGCTGTTGTCTCTGCTGGGACCCAGAGGATGGTAGAGCTGTCCCTCCACTGGACACAGAAGGACAGGCTTCCTTTAAAGCCCATAGTCCACACCTCTACGACCATTTCTGCTGTGCCCACTCTGTCTGGATTGATGGAATCCGCGGCCCTGAGCTCCCCTTTTAAGCTAGCGATCATCCTCTTCCTTTTCACCCTGGACCTCAAAACAAGAGACGGCAATAAATTTCACTCGTGCCTTGTTAACCCTTGTGGACTCTGGGACTCTCTACAAAGAGGGACTCTCTCTATAAAGTCTGGGACTTTCTATAAAGGGGGAGGAAAAACCTGCTTCTTGCTCCACCTATAAAAAACTAGAAGAGAAGCCTTGAATCAGACTAAAACACTTGCTAAAACAGAGATGGAAGAAGCAGGTTCAAATGATTATGTCTTGTAGGATGCCCTTAGAATTTTGGGAGATGAACTTGGCTAAGTCTCTGAACATCTTTTTATTTCAATTTTCCCATCTATGAAATACAGGGTAATAATGTCTGCTCTGCTGTTTTCATAAAGGGATTGTTATAGCATAAAATGAGATAGAATGTGCATAGGTGCTTTGAAAAGCCTAAAGAATCCTCCAGCACTCCACACTTCTCTTCTGAGCTCAGGGTGGTTGGTCTATTTGACTTTTTCCCCTGAATATTCTGATAATATCTCACACTTGGCTTGTCTAAAACAGATCTTCTTGATCTTCTCTTATAAATTTCCACCTACTCCAACTTTCTCATTTCTGTAAATGACTCTACCACCTGACCAGAAGTTTAAGCCAGAAGTTTGGAGATTTTCTTTGATACCTCCCTCTGCTTCCTACTGCTAATTCAACACCATGTCCCTATGGATTCAACTCCATTTTTGGAATCTGGGCACTTCTCTAGCCCAGGTTTGAGCCCCCTCATCTGAACTACTGCAAAAGCCAGTGAATAATCTCCCTGCTTCCTCTCACCCCCACCCTCCTCCTCCCTCCTGCATCTCTCCCTACTCACTCCCCCGACCCCTACCCCCACAATGTCCATTCTCCTCACTGCAGCCAGAACAGTCTTTCAAATCTGATCCTGTCACTCTCCTGCTTAAAATGATTCAGGCTTTTCTGCTTTCCAGGAACCTGAAGAAAAATTCAAGGACACAGGAATTGAGAGAAGGCTCCACTGTTTTGGGACTTCAGACGTGTGACTTACCAAAGTCTTGCTGTGAGACATGCATGCTGGGCTAATATATCTTCAACCCTTCCCTCTCCACAATAGCTCTGACTGAGCCCTGACACCTGGGTCCTCCTCAGCCAGAAATCCTCACTGGACACCCCAACAACAGGCTCCTCCCCATTAAGAGGATGCATGTGTGTATGTGTGTCTGCTTGTTTGTGCAGATTTTGTGCCTACCATCTGTTTACCAGCTGTAATTGCAAGAAGGAAAGAGGGAAGGGAATGAAGTATAATGAGAAGGAGAAGATGATGAGCTCTTCTGTATTTGTATCTTTTATTGATAATAAGCATTTTTAATGGTCTGAAATTTTCTCTCTAAATTTTGAGTATTTTCTTGATGTCCTAAAAAATGCTCGATTTGGAAAAGCCTCAAACTATTTTACAAAGAACCTGAAAAGTTTCTGGAAAACAAATGCGTTTAGAATTTGGAATACAAATAGCTCTGTAACATCCATATGCAAAGTGTTGGCTCTGTGGATCATCTAAGACAAAATATTCATTTAAAACTGACTTCTTCAGGGGCGCCTGGGTGGCTCAGTGGGTTGAAGCCTCTGCCTTCGGCTCAGGTCATGATCCCAGGGTCCTGGGATGGAGCCCCACATTGGGCCCCCTGCTCAGCAGGGAGCCTGCTTCCCTGCCTCTCTCTCTCTGCCTGCCTCTCTGCCTACTTGTGATCTCTGTCTGTCAAATAATAAATAAAATCTTTAAAAAAAAAAACTGACTTCTTCAATCACCCATTATTGGTGATTGGTATCCAAGAAAGAGAAACTAATTTTATCATTTTCCTGAATGAAATAGATTTAGAAAAGATAAATTCACTACCAGAATGTTCTGTAAAGTTTTACAAAGCATTCTGAGCTATCTGTTGTTTTAAATTATTGGGTCAGAATTTTAATGCTTTTGGCCAAAAGTCCTCTGTAAACATTCAGAGTAAAAATTAAGTATAATGTAACTTTGGGAATAAGTCATGGATTATAAAACAGAGCAGAACTAAAATATTTCTAAAGCATTCAAAGTTTCTATTTCCAATTATCTGCGCTTTCATTCTAATCCAGGAATCCAAAGGATCAAGTGGTAAGTAACCATATTCAAATTCTTGATGGCACTTTTTCTCAATGGTCTTCAAAAACTTTGTAGACATGACCTGGTGTCGAGTACGATTAATCTCAGATGCAGAGGAACTGGGTGGTTTGGACAAAGTGGGACAAGCATAGTATAGAGAGAACGGTGTGGGTGTCATGCGTCTTAGAACTTTGTCCCTTCCTCTCTGCCCGCCAGGCCCCTAACAATGAGCCACGCCATCCAATTTCTCAACTGTTCAACTGCAAAGTGAGAATACCAAGGCTGATGGTTTCTCAAAAACGTTTTCCATGTTCCAAAACACCTGATCCATGATTCTACGATATAACACACCGAATCATCTGTAATAGGGAAAATCTTCAAGTGTATCTGTTTAAAGCAGAAACTAAAAAATGCAGAACAAAGAGTCAGAGCCTGGGTAAGGTTTGAATAAGACTTGACTTTGAAAAACAAAACTGAAAACTATTAAAAGAGGTTAACTTTATCATATTTTAAACTGGGGGTTATGACTGCATAAATTACTTTTTAGAACCAGGAATGAAACAAATGGGAGATTTTCCTCACATGATTTTGCTACCAAATTTATGATAGTATAATACTGCATTATGATATCCATTACTATCATTAAAAATAGTAAAATATTTTGGAACTTCATCATTTTCTCCAGGGCCCTCTTCCTCGTTTGATTTTCAAACATTTCTGATGAGTTACTATTCCGTCATCATCCCTCTTGATTTTTTTCCCCTCTTACTTATCGCTAATTTTTTCTGTTTCTTCCATTCCCGTCTGTCAGTAGACTTGTTTGTGATTCAAACAATTGTCAACATCGCTTTATCAACTTCACCAAATCCCACGTCTTTTACAAGATTTGTGACTTCACTTTGTGGTAGATTTATATTGTCATAAGTAGTTGGCAAGTCTAGCATGAAGTAGGGGAGACATCTTTAAGTGAGGGCTAATTTTATAAATAAATGAATAACATCAGTTGACATTTTCATGTTATGGCTAATTTTGCTTCTGTGCTCATTTTGTGATGAAAGGGACTTACTCAGATAATAAACCAGCCTTGTGTTTTTGAATTCTGAAACCTACCTCTCTTTTTGTTTATACAAAGCCATCTTATACAAAAATAAAAGATGTTTTCCTGATTCCTGATCCCTAGGAAAATTCCTATGAGAAATACCAAATTTTAGAAACATAATACTAATATTATTGGAACTCTCCTCATTTGAGAATGAACAAATGAAAGACTTGACAGAATAATGCTTCTCAACTCTAAAACAATTGTCTGCTATAACAGCTCGTAGCAAAATTGTGATAACCGCCTTCACAGGATGTTTCACAGTGAGAAATATTCTTTTTGAAAATATCCTTGGTGTCAGAATCCACGATATCTTTATGTGAAAAGGCCATTTGTCGGGTACTAAGGTGACAGATCACCTTACAAGGATCTTCAGGCGGAGGTCATTTGTTTCTGAGAAAAGGGGGTCTCAGTGGGGCCCGTGTCCATGTTACGGAAAAAAGAAATGGATTGACCTATTGATGCTGGAAGGTAAGTTTTAGAATATCTAGTGCAAACAAATCCTGTTACAGATGGTGGTTGAGAGCCATTCTGATGAATTTGCTTTCTCTGCACTGCTGCTTTTTTGAATTTTGTCTGCAGATGTGTCATTTGGTTCCAAGATGGATCCCTCAAGGCCAGATGACTGAATAGTGCTAAGCATGGGTTTCTGAGCCAGGATCCCCATCAACCCTTTGCCACAAACTGCCACTTTCAAGCAGAGGCTAGGACAGCGGGCTGTTTTTGGTGAACCCACAAACCCAGGAAACCGGAGGGAGACCCTACAGACAATAAAACGGGAGGGAACGCTGAGGGAAGGGCACTCATCCAGTTGGTCAGCACTGCGGATGACCAGAGCTCAACCTCACCAGGACCTTCAGAGAAACTACAAGAATGTACCTAAGAACTGCCTGCCTGGGAACAGAAGGGGAGGCACTTCTCCTCCAGCTCCCATAACCATCCATCAGGAGTTTCCTGTAAGCCATTACCCTCCCACACTTCCAGGTTGCATGTGTGAATAAGCCTCCACACTCGTCTCTCTCACCGAGGTTGTCAGAGGGGCCTTGGGACAGGAAACCAGATGTCTGTGGTGTCACTGAGGTGAGGCACTGTCCAATCCCACCAGCATGAAATGAATTCTAGCAGGAACAGCTAAAGTAAAAGATGCATGAGGACAGGAGGCAATGTAGATGGAGTGCTGGGCACAGAGATATGGTCACTGAGGTGAAGACTGAGAAGTGAATTCCAGTCAGGGCACTCAGCAGCCAATCTACCCCCTGCTGGAGATGCCAAGGAGACGAGGGGACTCTGTCCTACCCACATAGGGTGATACACGGAACACAGGCAAAGGACCCCTATCTCTTTGCACCATTTTACACATTCTTTCTCCAATGCCATCTTCACCATGTCTGTCGCCTCTGCCTGTTCATGAGGATGGGTGAGTTCTTAGAAGCTTATTGTTTCAAAAGCACATTCAGCTGCCCTCCCAGGGTCCCATAAGTCTCCACTCTAATCTCTGATTCCGCATCTAAGATGCTCACAGAGGATATGACTCTAAGTAGGCACTCTATAAATAGTCACTCTTTCTATTTTTGCTCCCTAAGTTTTAACCAACTCTTTACTCCTTTTGCCTATACTACTAGTTGTTAGAAATTTATTTGTTTAAACCCTGTCTTACTCCAAAAACTGCCTGAAGTGGCAAGTTCTAAAGTTAAACCTCACCACTGATTTTGTCCATGTATGTCCCTATGCAGGAGGAGCCTTCTCTAGAGCTATTGCTTGGAGAAATAGAAGTTCAAAGTCAGACTCAGTTAATGAACTTACTCACCTATGAGAATATTTACTGAGCACCTCTTACGTGCCAAGTCCTTGTTAAAAAGGGAGGATGGGAGAACACCACTATTCCTTCCCTTAATACGCTCACAGCCGACTGTGGGGAAGGAAAACAGATCAGTAACGAGACAGTTGTGGCTCAGAGGGATGGAGATAAGCACAGGGGGCCGGGAACATAGCCAACCTAGATTTGGAGGAAGAAGGGGAGTAATGGAGGGCTCACTGCGTTACACCCTGAAGAAAGTAGCTGGTGGCTCCAGGCACACAGAGAAATGTGTACAAAGCCCTCAGGGCACCTGAGGGATACAGGGCAGGCAGGTCATGGAGGACCTTGTGTAACATGCTGAACAGGTGGCTTTGAGCTTGAAAGATACAGAGAATCTTCCCACTCCTCACTCTCTGGTCTAACCCACTATCATCTCTTGCCTGGACCACTGAGGTGGTCTCCTAATTGTTTCTGCTTCCACTCATGCTCCACTAAAATCTTCTCAACACATCACCCAGAGTGATCTGCCCAATGATAATTCAGATCATAGAACTCCTATGCGCCAAACCCTCCCACAGCTGCCTGGATCACCCAGAGTAAAAACCAAAGTAGCCTCGGGGGCCCAAAGACCCTCACTGATGTCACACCAACACCATGCTGTTACTCCAGGCCCCCATCCCACTGGGTGACCCTCTTCTACCCTCCTTGCTGTTTCCCAGCAAGAGCGGCCACTTCCTTCTTTCCCGAAAGTTTCCTCACCTAGAATGCCCTTGTGCCTGTCCATGGCCTGCCACCCTCACTTCATTCAGATCCCTGTGCAAATTTTTTAACAGTGAGGCTCTCCCAACCAGACTGTGTATAAAATAGCAAACTCTCTTTGCTCTGCCCCTGGTTCTTCCTACCTCCCTTACTGCACTGATTGTTAGCTAGCATTTATCACTCTCTGACATGTATATTTTTGTCTTTATTTTATATTCACACATCTATATTAACTTCCTTATGCTGTGTATTGTCTCCCTCTCCCCCTGCTAGAACATGAGATCTGTGAGGCAAGAACTTGGCTCTGCTCTCTGTGGATCCTCATTTCCTAGGTCAAAGTAGCATCTCGTAAGGAAGCGTTAGACAGCTGAATGAATGATTTGAACAGTTTTAAATAGGAGAGAAACAGGATCAGATTAATGTTCAGATGGCAGCACAGTTGAGAACTGATTAAAGAAAAATAAGACCAAGGAGGCCAGGCAGGGTGAGGACGTGAGCTGATGATAGAGCGGAGGGGGCGGGAGGAGAGACGGGGTGAGAGGTGTTGGGAGCTGAATTCTGCAAGTCTTGGAGCTGACTGACAGAAGGGAGTGAGTGGTGGAATCAGGAGGACCCTTAGATTGTGGGAGGGCAGAGAAGGATGTCCTTCACTGAGATCAGGGGACAGGAGGACAGGGAGAAGGGGGAGGGGAAGGGTTAGAGAAATTCCCACTTGACAGCTTATACTTGCCATGTGAAGGGAAAGATCACCACCACAAAATGTTTGCTGAGGATGAGGGGAGAGATGATGAGTTAGGGAGAATCTTCTGTGAGGGCTGTGAGAGAAAGCTTAGAGGAGAGGTGTGAGAGACAGACATCAAAAGCAGCCTTGACTAAGAAGTCACATTGGAGCATGAAAGGCTTGTAAATCAAGACCTGCACTTAGCAGCTCACCTTACAAAAGCAATTTAACCTCTTTGAGGCTCAGTTTGCTCATTAGGAAAAGGGATGAGCGTGTTCCACTATGCCCAGCTATGGTGCTCCTTCAGTAAGATTAATATGCCTGCAAAGTGTCACATAGCCAGGACCTGGTGGATCCATATTTTGTGGGGACTGGAATTCTGACAGTTGGGAAAACACCCCATAAGGACTACCAGCGGGGCGCTTAGGTGGCTCAGTCGGTTAAACGTCTGCCTTTGGCTCGGGTCATGATCTCAGGGTCCTGGGATTGAGCCCTGTGTTGGGCTTCCTGCTCAGCCCCTCCCCCACTCATGCACTGACACTCTCTCTCTCTCTGTGTCCAATGAATAAATAAAATCTTTAATAATAATAATAATAATAATAATAACAAAGGCTAAAAGACCAGTGTTTTGTGTATCCATCCAGAATTTGCCTGTGTAAATACAAACATATGTGTCTCCCTCTCTTCCTTAGAAATAGTAGTACATTGTATATGTTTGTTCTGCTCCTTGCTTTCTTCACTTAACACTCAAACACGGAGATTGTTCCATACAGTACCTTTAAGAACTACCATGTTCTTAGGGCACTTGATGGGCTCTGTTGGTTAAGGAACCAAATATTGATTTCAGCTCAGGTCATGATCTCAGGGTCATGGGGTCCAACCCCAGGTCGGGCTCCACAACCAGCTTGGAGTCTGCTTGAGAATCTCTCCCTCTCCCTAGACCCCTCCCCTCTTTGCAGTCTCTCAATAAATAAATAAAATCTTTTTTTTTTTTAAAGAACTCGCGTGTTCTTTTTCATGGCTGCATATAATCCTGTAGTATACATGTGTCATACTTTATTTGACAAACAAAGGACCATGTCTCTGTTATCTTTCCCTGCCCACTTCCTTGCACAATGCAAGGAATCAGTAAACATTCAATGCTTGCTTACAAATTAATTACATTCAAAATAGAAATGAATTTGTACATAGAATGAGAAAAGAAATCACAAATTACATATTTTTAACCTGCCAAAAGCCAATACATCATAAAGTCCAGAAAAAGAACATAATATTTTTATTAATCAATTGCCTAGAATACCTCTATCATATTTTTCCTATATTATTTGGCTGCAGTCTTGATCATTTCTTCATATGATAATGATTTTGTAATATCATTTTTATAGAAAGGATAAAAAGACATTTCAGTCTTTGTTCTACCTTGGTTGAAGTAAATTTGTTTTTTTTATTATTGATAGCTTGGATGCAATAAGCATTATGCACAGAC
>ML109029.1:22534-122662 GCA_003697995.1 Taxidea taxus jeffersonii
TATCTCTGTTTATTATACAGCTAGAAGTTTGCATAACTACAAGAAATGTGATTAGTTCTATTTCACACACTCATCAAAAAAGAAAAATATATGAGGGATGTCTTAGCCCACTAGGGCTGCTGAAACCAAAAATATCATAGACTGAGTGGTTTAAAAAAGCAAAAATTTATTACTTATAGATAAGTCGAAAATCAAGACAGATTTAGTGCCTGGTGAGAGCCCACTTCACTGATGACCATCTTCTCACTGCACTCTCACACAGCAGAAGATGCAAGAAGGCTCTCTGAGGTCTCTTACAAAGGCACTAATTCCATTTGTGAATGCTCCACCCTCACGACCTAATCATACCCCAAAGGCCCTGCCTCCTAATACCATCATACTGGGCATTGGATTTTCAACTTAGAATTTGGGGTTGGGGGAGGGACACAAAAATTCAGCCCATAGCAGTAGCTTTACCTATGGTGATATATGGTTCATTACCGAGTATACTCCTGACAGAAAAGAATTTTCATTTTCCTTAGTCACTGATGACACTAGTTTATGGATTTCAAACTTCTTATTTTCTTAATCATTAACTTATTTCCGATGTCTTGCCCTGTAAACCATGTTGATACTGTGATATGGCTTCTGGGCTCTTTATCATTATGTCCTGTAGCTGAGTGAATCAGCACAGTGGGCAGGTAGAAGTATTCTTGGACAATTTCTACACTGGGGTGGTTTATAATTACTGAACTGAACATAGAGGTGACTGAAGACCACAAAAGTTTATCTCAGGAAACCCAAACCTAAATGTTGTTCCAACCCAATTTCCCTCAACTAGATCTCCAAAATACTGGTAGCCATTCCAGACACACTGGCTTCCAGCTGGGGAAGTATCAAAGGGAAGGTAGAGCAGACAAAGATAGTGGTCTTAACCAATTGCATTTAAATATCTTACTTTCCAAACCTTACAGAACATGTGGCCATGTGAACATATGATCTGGGCCCTATCCAGGGTCTTGGAAGGGGCTCATACAAATGAGGGACCTACAAGCTTAAAGATCATTGGCATCATGGCAAACTTGTGTCTAGTTGGAATTATAATAAATAATCAACAAATTGTTGTTCTTCTCTTCCTCACACGTAATTTTTTCTAGGTCAGTTCCTCCCAAGACTACATGCCCAGCACCCAGCACCCAGCTGCACTGGTAAGGGGTGCTCAGCAAACACCTGACAAGCACTACCTTTTATTTCCCATACTCACCCACCTTGACTTAGCTCTACTTTGGCTAGGTTTTTATTTGAAGTAGGTCTATTTTTTTTTTTAACAGAAAAATAGATTTGATATTTGCAATACTCTTATTTGACAGGATTTCTTAAAAGGTAGTTTATAATAACCATACTTCCAAGAAAAAAAAAGACTGGAGGTTGGCATTTGAAACCCAGATAAATTACACAGGAACAATGCCCTTAGAATAAACTCAACTAACACTTCATTTACGTCAATATTGTACAGATGGACACAAAGAAATTTATTATGAATCTTGGCCCCAATCCACACTCCTCACTAGAGCATGTTGAGTTTGGAATATTTTGTTCATCTGCCAAATAAAAAAGAAAAGAATAAAACAAAACAAATAAAAATCCCACCTCTAATAATTCAACATATTTACTTTTCACACAATTTTTCCCCCAAGAGATAGAATACATTGCCATAGCCTCTTTTAGAGAGAGAACAAAGTAGAAGGCAATCTTTGCAGAGGCTTGGGTACTCTTTGTTCTAAGCAAGATTCTAATGAATGCACACAATTTATAAGTGATACTTTGAGGACCATCTCACAGAATTTAAAGCAATCCAGGATTTAATAGCAATCAACAGAATCAAGGCAAAGTGAAACTATTACGGCTGAACACACTGGAAAAGTGGAGTTTGAATTGATACCACATATTATTCATTTTGACAAGTGCAAACTCACATTGAAGATAGCAGGAGAAGAGACGAGGACTGCAGGGAAGGGTAATACAAATGGATTATTAACACAGAAACAAATCTGACTTTAAACCTGGCGTGTCTCCTGGTTAGCGAGAATAATAATAAGGCCTTGAATTCTCATTGTATTTTGCATCGAAAGTAATCAAAGAAGTCCCAAATTTTCATGGGAGATAGAGTGGTCAGTCCACCTCCATTATCTCTTCAAAGGAAACCTATTACCAAATTAAATGTGTGCATTTTGGGGATGGATGCAGATAGGGAGCGTCGAAAATGCACTCAAACATGGAGAAATATGGAAAGTAGAATTGCAGGACACTCCCTGCAAGGGCCAGCCAGGCAGCTCATCAGAGACTCACCCGATTTCCATAGTGCAATGAGGCACTGAGGAAGGACACTCACGGTACAGTGAACTCCAGCAAGGCTCTCAGCTCCTCCTTTGAACTAACTGGTATTATAGACTACCTCCTTTGAACTAACTGGGGAAAGCTCTGACAAAACATCTCAGAAAATTGTGACACATGGGCTCCAACGGACTTTCACCAGTGGGACTCAATCAGGATTCCAGTTGCACATGGCGAAAGCCAAGCCCAAGGACATGTGTTGAGCCCACCTACCACACTTATATCCTGTGCATAGTGTACTGCATTTGTCTCACTGGCTGTCACAGAAATCTTATGGGGCGAGCCCTATTATTCTTTGCCTTTTACTTGCAAGGAAACAGAAGCCAGCACAAAGAGGTTGAGGAATTTGAGAGGGTCAGTCCCATCTAAGTGATGCCAACACAACAGAAAAGAATCTCAGTTTAGTGGGCATGAAATCTGTCTTTAAAAATGTTTGTAGTGGGGCACCTGGGTGGCTCAGTAGGCTAAAGCCTCTGCCTTCGGCTCGGGTCATGATCCCAGAGTCCTGGGATGGAGCCCCACATCCGGTTTTCTGCTCGGCAGGGAGCCTGCTTCCTCCTCAATCTCTCTGCTTGCCTCTCTGCCTACTTGTGATTTCTGTCAAATAAATAAATAAAATCTTTAAAAAAAAACTTTAAAAAAATGTTTGTAGTTTCTGGGGCTCCTGGGTGGCTCAGGGGGTTAAGCCTCTGCCTTCGGCTCGGTTCATGATCTCAGGGTCCTGGGATCGAGCCCCACATTGGGCTCTCTACTCATCCGCGAGTCTTCTTCCCCGTCTCTCTCTGCCTGCCTCTCTGCCTACTTGTGATCTCTGTCCATCAAATAAATAAATAAAATCTTTTACAAAAAAATGTTTATAATTTCTTTGTTTGCTCCCTAGATTCACCGACTTTTCCAAGACTCGCAGGCACACTCAAGCATTCTGATCCTGATCTGATCATGCAATCCTGCATTCTGATTTCCCACAGAGCTTGATCTCTGTCTCTCTTATTCATTAGTAAGCCATTTATAAATACAATTGCTAACCTAATGCCCAAACTTAAACCAAACAAAAAATGGAGAGTATGGTTAGAATGTGCCTAGTAGAGAGACTGCGCCTGATGGGGAGTACCTCCCGTGTCCCAGCTCCGCGGGAACATCCAGAGTCTAATAGAGTTAAACTGGCTGTTCAAGAACACCCTGGCCTGTCACAGGTAGCCATTATTCTAACACCACTGCTCCTCCTGAATTAGTGTCAAGTATGTAAACCCAAATTTATATTAGCATAAATATTGAGGAATGTTTAATGCTGTGCCGTATTCTTGATTTATAGGAGGACAAAACAAAACAGATAAATCATTTTCCTTAAGTGCCATGGCCATACATCTTTAAATAAGCAGCCCCTCAACTCCAAAGGCACTAGTTTCTCCTTAAGCCACATTTGTAATTCTCATTAGTATCTGATGAGAGCTGTACCCACCAGGGAGAAATAAACCTGAATGGATACCTTGCACTTCAGATTTTTGGAGCAATGTGAACGAAGCAGATCCTTGGACTTGATCATGGTAAAGTGGTCCAGGAGGGCAAGGAATAGCAGAGAGTCAGAAACCCAGCATTAGACGTTCATTAACACTGAGCTACCTTAAATTCAGCAAAGGGAGCGACTTCCAATGAATTAGTTCTATATAGAAATGTTGCAGGTTATGAGGAAAGGAAGAACATTTAAATGAAAGCACGTCTGTCTTTCTTATCGGCCCTAGAAGTCTGATTTTCAGATCCACGAGGAGTGCATTGTTCTTTAAGAATTAAAAAGGAGAAGTAATTATCAATAATGTAGTCAGCTTGTGTATGTCAGACAGATAAAGTCAAGCCACTTTTAAAAAATCAATGAGATACAGAATATGAATTTGTACCCTAATGGACAGGCACAAATAAAGAAAAGAAAGCATAACCACGGCACTGGACTCAAGGTTTTCAAGTCAGGTCCAGAATTTTCTCTCAAGATGCTTCTTAGCTCCAAAAACAAGAGTGAAAATGATGGAAGAGACCACTATCAACAGCAGGCTAGCTTCTTACAGCTAAGAGCCTTTTGTTAAATATTCAGGAATCTCCCGAATGAGACTTTAAACTGTTGGCAGCTTAAAAATGGCTATGGTGGGAGTAGTCACATGAAGAAAATCAGCGAATGCTACAAAGCGGGCCCCTACCCAGCCACCCACCTCCCACCCTCCACCCCTGGCCCTGAAGCCATCTTACTAACACACCACTGGGCAAGTCCTAGGATGCATCCCACTATGTCTTTATCCCAGTTCCAAAGGCATAGACTTCTGCTCTCATATTTTTTAATACTATGTTGAAATAGCGCATTAGTTGTCAATTCAGTGACTAGGAACGTGCCACTTTGTTAAAAAGGCATTGGGTTGGGCGCCCGGGTGGCTCAGTTGGTTGAGCGACAGCCTTCAGCTCAGGTCATGATCCTGGAGTCCCGGGATGGAGTTCAGCATCAGGGCTCCCAGCTCAGCAGAGGGTCTGCTTCTCCCTCTGACCTTCCCCCTCTCATGCTCCCTCTCTCTCATTCTCTCTCTCTCTCTCAAATTAAAAAAAAGGGGGGGCGGACATTGGGTAATGAAGATGCTGCCAGTTAAAATGTGACACTGAAAAGGATGATTGTCTGGCAAAAATACACCGGCCTGGGAAATTAGTGGGACTCCTGGCTCTACCACGGAGCAGCTGGATGGCCTTAGGGAGTTCACTTCACCTCTCGGAGGCTTCCTCTCCTTCCTCATCTGCATAAAGGGCGTAATCACAGCCTCCCTGCCTCCTTCTTAGGGTTACTGTGAAGAGGCTCAGGAAACCACGTTCTAAACTGTGAGGTACCTGCAGGGAAAAGGTCAGGAAGTACACAAAAGGAACCATGTATTTCCTACACGTTCTTCATAATTTCCCCTCTCTCTTCGCAATGACCACCTGCTTGTGCTGTGGGCCTGTATGTATGGAGGCTCCTGACCATCCTGTTAGCCCCACTGGCGGAGACGACAGCATGGTTTCCTGGATCCACCGCAACTCCCAGCACAGCCTGGCACACGTGGCGCTGCCCCAGAAGATGACTTCTTTGAAGGCTTCCTACCACAAGTAATGAATAATGGAGGCCTTTGTGGAACGACAAAGAAATTCAAATTCCACGGAGAAGTTACGTTTTATCCCGTCAGCCTTGACATCTTTTTTGATTTCCTCTGATGAGAGCTTCTTCAGATTCTATCTTTGAACCACCTACAGCCTCTGTTTCAAATCGCTCCTCTACATGCGGTGTTCCTTAAAGTTCCTGTGGCCCCAGTGTGTGGATTCTTCCCAGCCTACCCTGAATTAGCTGGGTCTTGTTCTAATATGCAGCAGAATAGCAGAAGCCGGGGTCACAAAGCCGCCAGCCAATCCCTAATGCCCACCAATCCTTAATCACTTCGGTCTCCCACTGTACTCCTTTGTGATTTTCTTATTTTTTATGTAGACTTTTACAACCCATGAAAGAACCTTCTATTTTTCGCACTGGAGAACAGCATGGAGTCAAGGAGAGCACATAGGTTTGGGAGCTCAACAGATCAAAGTTTAGACCCCAACTTTACCAGTTAATAGTGGCATGACTTTAAGGAAAATGAGTTCACTTTCCTGACCTTCAGTTTCCTCATCTTTGAAGTGGGGACAATAAATTAAGTGAGACAAGGTATGTGAAAGTGCCCAGCGTGTTGCCAAGCACAAAGCTCCCTTATACTCACCTCTCCTACCTCTGGGAATGCTTGTGACCCTTCCTGTGATCTCCCAGAATACCCTAAGAGAGGCTTAAACACATTTGCCTTTTGCCCTTGGTTGCCAAGTAAGAATAAGGCTTTTAACAGGCTGAATTAATTGAGGTAAACCATTGCCTGTCGCTGTTTGGGAATGGTTTAAGAAGGCTGCCTCTGGCTGATCAAGGTTGAATTTGATCCTCCCAGATGCCATGGGTTTTTCTGGTTTGAGTTTTTGTCCTTCCTTCCTTTTATTTAAAAAAATTTTTTTTTAAATTTTTTTCTCATTTGGCCAATAAATATTTATTGCATGCCTACAGGGTGACAGATGCTGGTTGTGTGGGGCTTGAGGTCTGTAATAGTTGGGAGACCCTGTGATAAAAAAGAATATAAAACTGCAAATACAATGTTAGGTATAAAAGTGAATCTTAGGTTGCAAATGGGAGGGACCCTGAAGCTTAAGGTTTATTTGCCTTATAGTAAATCTGCCTCGATACTTTCCACATGACAGGCATGATGTGAGCTCCTGGGGTTATACACATGAATACTAGTGAGTGAGAGAAGCTCCCACTCACGTGGATCCGGCAGTCTAGTAATTTTCAGACAATGCTGAACCTTTTCTTCCCTCCTCAGAGAGCTACATGGCCCATGTCTTTCTCATGGTTGGAGGTGAGCTACATGGCCCATGCCTTTCTCATGGTTGGAGGTCCTTGAACACCAGCACTTTTTCCTGTTTCTCCTTACTCTGCACTAGAAATAACCCAGACTCTTCTATTACCCAGTGGTTCTCTCGAATTTCCTCCAACTTGAAAGAGAAGACTGCCCTTCCCGTGCGTGTCAATGGAGAGATTCCTGGAATTTTCCCAGAATTTGAAACCTCATTTACACATGAAGTCATGGGATCCAAAAAGTGCACCAGTGTTCTTAAGGTAGAAAGGTAGCTATCGCCCAAGTCAAGGAAAAGTCCAGGGCCCTGCTTTGGGCTTTAATGGCATTTCTGTTATGCCGCATCATCTCCTCCAGACTTGATCTCCAAATGGGGAATAGGAAAAGGCAAATACACTTTATCCCTCTCCAGAGAGGAATTTTAGCAAGCCAGTCCTCAATTCACATCATGGATAGTTAGTTGTCTTTATTACTTTCTTGGCACCATAATCAATCAGCCTTTAAAATCCCACGGTTGTCATTGTTAGTTGGGATGGTTGTGCTTACCAGCTTTAACCAAAAAATACACAGAGGTCCAGGAAAGATTTGCATCTTTATAAATATTAAAGATAAATTAAGCATTAGAACATAACTCCCTTGTCCTTTTTTTTTTTAAGAGTTTATTCATTTATTTGACAGACAGAGATCACAAGTAGGCAGAGAAGTAGGCTTCCCGCTGAGCAGAGAGCCCGATGTGGGGCTCGATGTGGGGCTCGATCCCAGGACCCTGAGATCATGACCTGAGCCGAAGGCAGAGACTTTAACCCACTGAGCCACCCAGGTGCCCCACTCCCTTGTCCTTTTTTTTTTAACTTTGATTTTCTCCTTCTCCCTGAAGGCCATGGTCATCTACATCTGAAGGGCTGAATTCAATCTTACCAAATTACCATCTTTTTCTGGTCTGGGTGTAAGAGTTTGGGTGTGTGTAACTGCTGAACCTTTTTTTTTTAATCTTCAAGACAAGGATTAGCCACTAGATACTCCTTGAAATATTCATCAGTGTCTAATGCATACGGAATATTGCTTAACATTCAGGGCAATATAAGCTCGCCTTTTTGTGAATTCCGTCTTTTGATTAAATGGTGCTGGTATTCAAGAAACAGAAACAATGATCCCTGAAAAGCTATATATATAAAATAGATATTGATTCCATTTTGGAGAAATAACAAACCACAACACGGCTGCGAAATGATCAAATTTGGGTTAGAAATCCTTAAAGAATGAAAGCTGGGCAATTTATTGTATGATCAACATATTGCATCTTTGCAATCGCAGAGAAAAAGCAGGTAGCAATTGCGGCTGAAAACATCAATGTAAATGTTATTATGCCTTCCCAGTTCTCAGTCATATTGGCTGCTGACATCGCTCAGTGTCGGTTGGTTGTCAGTGGCAAAGCAGGTCCGTCGTCTATTGGCTCAAGCGCGTCATGTGATCCCACTGCCTGCACCCACGTAAATCACCAAGTGAACTGTTGTGTGACATCATTCCTACGCCCTTTGGTACATTTGCAGTGTGACAGCTCACCCCTGAAATAGATTGGACGGCTTCAGACCACATTTGCACTTCCGACAATCCATCTGGGAACCTGGGGCTCCCGCGAAGCTCAGGACTCACAGCTTATTGTCTCTCATCCACAGGCGAGTTTGCACAGCCTTTGCTCCCTCACAGGCACACCGCCTGCAACCTTTATTTGCTTAGCCTCTCTTTGCATTTGTGCCAAGTCTCTTCACAAGAATCCACGATGAGCATTCTGCAGCCCCGACCTGCCTTTGCCAGTTGTTACTTCCCCAAATCTGATAAAGTGCTTAGCGGTGCGTTTCAGTCTTTGTGTGTGGATAATTTATGGAGTGAGGAAGTAACAAAATCAGAGTTAGAAGGGTATTGAGACATCTTATTACCTACAAGAAAAAATACTACAAAGCGTGTCTCCAAATCTCAATGTGAACATTTGGCTTCACAGAGTTCTTGTGCTCCCAATACACTGTTAAAATTTTCACATGCTGACAGCAAGGGTGGAAGCCGGTATAACCTTTTTGGAGGACAATTGGGCGCCCTCCTTGATGAGTAATCTGAGATGTGTGCAAAGATAGGGATATAAGAATGTTAAACCAGAGGTGTTTATAATCACAAAATAGCTACTTACAATTATATGCATTTAAAATAGTTATATACTTATGTGTTTAAAATTATAATAATTACAATTATAAACAAATGGATAAAGAATAGATAGCTATGAAAATAACCTCGATGTCTATCCAAACATGACTCCGCCCTAATGATTAAAATTTTTTGAGATTATGTTTATAATTTTAGAATGTCTTAGGAAGGAAGACACAAAACCCAGAAAACATTAACAATTTTTACGGCCTACAAATGTGCAAACAAACAAAACAGCATAAGTAAAGTCAAATGTTTGTAACACATATACTGAAAAAAGTATTCAGAGAGCTCTTATGATTTAACTTTGATTTGATCGATGTAAGAAGGAAGAGGAAGAAAAGAAGAAGAGGATGCTAATAGGAGAATAGGCAAGGAGCATAAATAGATAATTCATAGAAACCCAATGGCCGATAAACAAAAGAAAAGATGTCTGGCTTCACCAATAATCAATGAAAAGCAAATGAATGCCAAAATTAGATATTTTTATTACACTGTGAAGACCAGTAACATTCACTCATGGCAAAGGGATTAGGAAACTGGTAGCAAGAGCACAAATTGGTTCAACACTTTTAGAGAACATCTGGAAACACCTAAAATAATACATATGTCTGTAATCACATAATACAATAATTGCTTGCATTTCATGATTGCTTGGTATGTACCTGGGCTAAGTGCTTGTACAGTTGCAAGTATTAACCATTTACTCCTCACAACTGCTCTGTGAGTGGGACTGTACACTCACGATTCCAGAAGGCACAGTTCACCTAGCCTTCCTTGTGAATGGTGCCTCCTAGGAGCTGCATCAAGCAGTCTCCCTGACTGTGAGGTCGACCTGAATTACCCCATTTTACACATGAGAAAATTAAGCCCTGGAGAGGTTATGTAGCTTTCCTATGGCCATGGCAATGGTCGGATAGTAAACCAGCAATAGAGAGAGAGAGAGGAAGGAAGGAAAGGAGGAGTGAGGAAATAGAACAATAGAACAAAGAAAAAGTCCTGATCTGTAGTGTTTGCCAATTTCTGTGGTGTAAATACTTCCACTGTGGCCAATAATAACCTATGAACATAAGAACATTGAACTTGGAGTTGAGAAGAAAGTGACTAAGTGGCTCTCCTGTGCCAGCCTCAGCACGCTCCAGTTTGCTAAGGGTTCCTACCAAGATCCAAATTCAGGCAGCTCACCTTCCAAAGCAGACGTCCATGGCCCAAAATTCTATTTCTAGGACGACACAAAATCTACAAAATACATGTGGCCAAAGTTATATGTGGAAGAATGTTTATAATGGAGAAAAACTGAAAACAATGTAAAAGTTTATTTATTCACTTATCGGTTATTTACTGAGAGCCTACTACCTACCGTCACTACCTGAGGAAGGGGTTGATACAGTAGAGATAAAATTGATAGGGTTCTGCAGAACTCACAGTTCAAAGGAAAGACCAGAGACAAGTACTTACTCAAATTATAATTCACCTAATCAAAGAATGTTATATAAATGGAAAAAATAAAGAGATACATGTGTGTATATACATTATATGCATATATATGAAAGGACATGAAGTTTAAAACCTTTAGCGAAATTACCTCATGGAATGTTCTCTTTTTTTTAATCTATAGGTATGTATTACTTTTATAATTAAACATAAAAAATTAGATAACATCATTGTTGTGCAAAGATGTTTGAGGCTATGGTTTGAAAGAAAGTAGGTTACAAAACAACAGTGCATACGTTTTTGCATAAGAAAAATGCCTATAAGGAAGCACACTGAATTGTTAGCAGTGGTTAATTAAGTAATGCTTTATCTTCCTCTGTCTGCCTCTTTTTACTTAACAGTTTTTCTACTATGAACATATGTAGCTTTTGCAATGAGAAAAATAAACCACATAAATTATTTTTAATAAATAAAAGGAGTGAAAGAACAAAATCAGCCAGTGACATCTCTCTCTCTCTCTCTCTTTTTTTTTGGTTTTTGTTTGTTTGTTTTTTGTTTTTTTGTGTGTGCGTTTTGCCATATGAACAAGCTCAGAGCTGTTTTTCTGCAGAAAACCCACTAGAAAGAGTGAGCTGGTGGAGTGGCTGTTGTCCCTTAAGGATTCATGTGGGCTCTAAAGGTTGAAAGTACCATCATGATGGGCAGAACATCTCACCTTTCATCTGGTGTTTGACTTCACGTAAAAACCGCAATTCCATGTTGAGCTGGTCCAACCCAAGGGGGAAAAAAAGAGAGAGAGATGCCCAATCAACTCCAAACGTGAAATCACCTCCCCCACTGGAAATCATGGTCAGGGTCAAATGAATTCACACATTCTACACATATTCCTCTGCTTCCACTTATCATGCCAAAGGTCAATCTACGGTTTACATTCATACCAATATGACGTGTCCAGACCATTGTAATTCTTAGGAAAAATACAATGCACAACTGCACACCAGAAAAACAACCACCCAGCAAAGGGAAAAATTCCAATAGCATTAGGATTGCTCAACAAACCAACAAAAGCCAGGAAATTCAAAGTTAAGTTTTACACTCCCTTCTTAACTCCACACTATTGTGAAAGAGAAATAAAAGGTACAAAGGCGTGTGTTAGGGGTGCAATGTCAGCAGTAACAACACTTCCAGGCTTTTATTGACTGTGTCATAACCTTAACATTCTATAAACAGGGGATTTGGCTTAACACCTGGGTCCTTTAAAAGAGAAATGTCTCCTGGAAGCCTAGACTAGGGAAACCCAAAGAGGTTTCCTCCTCACAGTAAATCATTCTAGAAAGAGGAAACAGATAAACTTGTAGTTAAGATTACAGCCTTTCTGGCCTCTCGGGAAAATAAATAATTACAACAAAGAATCCTATTTACTTAGGAGACCAGAAGAGACTCCTGAGTAATCTGGTCTACCAGCTAATTATTAAACACATTCTCATGCAAAGCTTTGCATTTAGGGAATAAAAGGATTCCTCAGTGGTACTTTAAAGTGCTAATAGTTTAATGTTTCTTTTCGTACCATTTGCCAGATACAGCAAGCTCCTTTTGGAGCATTCAGTGCCTGAATAAATGGAAACCCTAGGCAATTCAAGGACGACAGAAACAGTCTTCGAGATTTAAAAATAAGCATAATTTCATTACCAGGCGTGAAATCTGGACTTCTTTTATTTTTTTTTTTTAGCCTGGCAGGAAAAGTTTATTGAGGAAGTTAAATGAGTCCCCAAAAAGTGCATTTTCGTGAATTGATTTGAGTGAGATTGTGAAGGAGGAGAGATGCTTCACAGATGCTGGGCCCCAGAAGCTCCTCTCCTACGGAGAAGCCCTGGACCACAGGAGGGAAGGACATCTTGAAAACCCTTCAGGCTTTGCCCACCACTCCCTTTACCCTCCCACCACCCCCACCTCCAACCCCCCCCCCCCCCAGCCTCACCAACCCCCCACCCTCCCCAGCCCCCCACCCCTGCCAAGGAATGCCTCCTCTGCTTAAGTGTCCTGATGAAAGACTGGGACTCCTCTGGGACCTCTAAGCTTTGGCCCCCATGTCCAATGTCAAACCAAGGAATGATGGGGGATCAAGGCTCTTCTTCTCTCTGGTAACACACAGAGATTCTGGCAACAGAGAACAAACTTCAAATGGCTGAACTATATTCCTTCTTGGAATCTTCGCTTTAGTAAATGGCAATGGTTAGAACTGCTGTTGTTAAGTAACTAAGTAATAAGCTGCCTTAAGGCAAGTTCTTGCCATGATTGTTGGCTATCAACAGCTAAGTAATGAACAAAAGAGCAGTTACCAATAGTTAACATGTTGAAGGAATAGTTTTCTATTTTAAGTTTACTTTTTTAAAAAACCAGATGATAAATATGGAATTGTATCAAATCCTTTTAGGGCATCTTTCAAAAGATCATGTGTTTTTTTCCCTCTTACAACATATTAATATGATGAATAACATAATAGCTTTCAAAATGTTAAATCATCTATGCATTTTGGGAGTAAATATATACCCTTGCGCATACAGATGGCCAAAATTTAGTCCCATGACCATGTATAACTGAAAGAGAGGGCAAGGTGGACAGTGTGCCCAAAAAGGAAGGGAAGTAGGTTTGGTGAATAGCTACCCACTTTCTGTAACACCAGCCATGGCATCTCCAGACCTACGAGAATAACCAGGTGCTACAAGGAGGGGTTCCTGAAGCAAAGGGCAAATCCCTCCCCTTCTTCTCCATCACATCCCCAACTCAAAACAGCCTAGCAATAGGGATAATCTGGAGTGAGTGGGACTAGTCAAACTTTCTCAGTGGATAAGAGTAAGATCATTCTTGGGCTCCCATCTTAAAACTCCATTCTCCTATCAAGGAAGCAGGTCTATACATTTCGCTCCTCTGAGCTGGGTGGCTATATATAGGGACTTACAGGACCATTGTTGCTAGTTTTGTAACTCTAAAATGATATGCACTTTCACATTTTTAATGCTGTCTGATAAATCAAACATGCAACTAATATAGAAACCAGATAAAACGTTCTACTTTTAAAAATTAGAAACAGGAAGAAAATGTAAAGCAACAAAACTTCTGGCTGGAAAAGTGAATAAGTTGTCTTGTAGACATTTTTAAATTGCTATCATGAACTCAATGGATATTGTATTCAAAGGTAAATTCCATCTAAATGCAAGTGTGGTGAGTAAGATCTTATACCTCTGCTCAGGAACCATTTGTGTGTTTGGCTTCTTCAGGCTACAGAGGGCACTCAGTAAAGGGAGAACTCTATCAACATAGAATGGGAATGTGCCTTGCCTTTCAGGCATCAGCCTTAATTTGATTGATCAACTAGATCTTACAGAGACAAGACAATGTCTAAGTGACATTGTACAAGGTTAGACCAAAGCCATTGATTGTTACAGTCCCCAATCCATTGATAGATACCTCCAGCCAATTTATTTAGACAAATTCATATGACTATTATATGTCCCAGAATTGCAAAAAAGTAATCTTACATTTTAGCATGAAATATTTTTAAAAGGATTTGCATTTTCTGGAAGGTGAAGGAAAGAAGCATTCAATAGTGTGTGTGTGTGTATGTATAGTTGATCCTCAAAGATGATTCTTTTTTTTTTTTTAAGATTTTATTTATTTATTTGAGAGAGAGAGCATGAGAGGAGAGAGGTCAGAGAGAGAAACAGACTCCCTGCCAAGCAGGGAGCCCGATGTGGGACTCGATCCCAGGACTCCAGGATCGTGACCTGAGCCAAAGGCAGTCGTCCAACCAACTGAGCCACCCAGGGGCCCCTCAAATGATTCTAAACCAAACATTTTAGAGCACTTCTCTTTCTTTGCCACTGACTCCCTCTCAAACTCTTCTCTCTTTTCAGGGTCTACAAAAATCACCATCAGGGACGTCTGGGTGGCTCAGTGGGTTAAGCCGCTGCCTTTGGCTCAGGTCATGATCCCAGAGTCCTGGGATCGAGTCCTGCATGGGCTCCTTGCTCGGCAGGAAGCCTGCTTCTCTCTCTGCCTCTGCCTGCCTCTCTGCCTGCTTATGTGCTCTCTCTCTCTCTCTCTCCTTCTCTCTGACAAATAAATTTTTAAAAATTTTTTTAAAAATTAAAAAAAAAATCACCATCATCCCTTGGCTCTCCCAAGTACCTCCTTGACAACAACCCAGAGGCATTAGAAATTTTTTCCTTTTTTCAGGAGAATTGAGGCATAGTGGGGTGTGTAGGTGTTGGTTAACCATCCAACTCTTTTATTTTTTTAAGATTTTATTTATTTACTTGAGAGAGAGAGAGCACGCGAGCACAGGCAGAGTGGCAGGCAGAGGCAGAGGGAGAAGCAGGCTCCCTGCCGCGTAAGGAGCCCAATGTGGGACTTGATCCCAGGAGATTGGGATCATGACCTGAGCCGAAGGCAGCTGCTTAACCAACTGAGCCACCCAGGTGTCCCATCCAACTCTTGATTTTGACTCAGGTCATGATCTCAGGGTCATGAGATCGAGCCCCATGTCAGGCGTGGAGCCTGCTTAAGATTCTGTCTCTCCCTCTGCCCCCCGCCTCATGCTTGCGTGTGCTCGCTTTCTCTCTCTCTCTCTCAAAAGGAAAAAAAAGAGAATTAAGGCATAGAGATCTTAAAAAATGTGCTTAAAGTCCCACACCCACATTGAGGGACCCAGGTCTCAATCTCCAGCTGTCTGACAGACCTCCATGGCCACACTCATCACCAACACTACAATTCCTTGCTTGCATTCATTCTTTTGTTTCCCAGAGGACAATGCTAGTGTATTTGTCTTGTAAAGAATTTGGAAATCCCAAACTGCTTACACGGGAGCTCTGCAGGTTCCAAGACTCCCCATTGCTTCTCACTGCCTCTAATACCACCCTAGTCCACCACTGTCTCCCACCTGGATTACTGCAGGAACCTCCTAAATGGCTCGCCTTCTCCCCTCTACAGGTTATTCTTAGCTGGACAGATCCTTTCAAATCTTAAACCAGATTGTGTCACCACAATGCTCAAAACTCTTCAGGTTAGCCATCAAATCAAAACCACAGTGAGATACTGCTTCATGTCCACTAGGACGGCTCCAAGCAAAAAAGATAAAAAGTAATACATGTTGGTTAGGATGTGGAAAAGTTGGAATCCTCGCACGTTGCTGGTAAGAATGTAATATGGTGCAGCCACTTGGGAAAACAATCTGGCAGTTCCTCCAAAGGTTAAACATGTGACTCAGCAATTCTATTCCTAGGTGGGAAATAGGAATGAAAGTGTATTTCCATGCAAAAATCTGTTCATGAATGTTTAGAGCAGCATTATTCATAATAGCTAAAAGGTGGAAGTAATCCAAATGTTTATTAGCTGATGAATGGACAAATAAAAAGTGGTACTATGGAATATTGTTCAGTAGTAAAAAGAAATGAAGTACTGATGCCTATCACACACTGATGGACCTTGAAAACATACACATGAAAGAACCTAGTCACAAAAGATCCCACGCTGTGCAATTCCACTTAAATAAAATATCCCTCCAGAATAGGATCCAGAGCAGGCAAGTTCATAGAGAAAGAAAGTAGATTAGTGGTTGTCTAGTGCACGGGGTCTTGGCGGAGAATGAGAATATCTGCCAATGGCTCTGGGATTTCTGGTTGGGGTGGTGAACATGTTACGAAATCGATGATGGTGATGGTTTCACAATTCTGTGAATGTACTAAAAGCTATTGAATTGTACACTTTAAGTGGATGAATCATATGGTACGTGAGTTCTAACTCAATAAAGCTATATTTTTTTAATTTTTTTTAACATATAGTGTATTATTAGCCCCAGGGGTGCAGGTCTGTGAATCATCAGGTTTACACAACAAAGCTGTATATTTTTTTAAGCTTTCCAGAGCCAATTATAAAGCTGGCACATAGTGAGTGCTTAATAAACATTTGTTGAAAGGAAGGAAGGAAGGAAGGAAGGAAGGAAGGAAGGGAGGAAGGCAAGGAAGGGAAAGAGGGAAGGAGGGAAGGAAGGAAGGAAGGAAGGAAGGAAGGAAGGAAGGAAGGAAGGAAGGAAGGAAAAAAAGAAAAGAGAAGAGAAGAAAAGAAAGAGGGTGTGTTTTCATTTGTAGATCAAATTAATATCATGGAATGAGCAAGCAGAGTTCAGAAAGGGAACTTAGGTCTTGCCTCAATATGTCATTCTTTGGGAGGTCTTCACTGAAAGTTCAAAATTTGGTCCCTCCCCTTGGTCTGGTCTCCTCCAGTGCCCACCCTTCCTCCTTTGTCCCATTCATTTCACATGATTTTTTTTTTTAAGATTTTACTTATTTATTTGACAGAGATCACAAGTAGGCAGAGAGGCAGGCAGAGAGAGGGGGAGCAGGCTCCCTGCTGAGCAGAGAGCCCTTGATGTGGGGCTCCATCCCAGGACCCTGGGATCATGACCTGAGCTGAAGGCAGAGGCTTTAACCCACTGAGCCACCCAGGTGCCCCCATTTCACATGATTACCTGTGCTCTGTGCGGGTAGAGGCCATAACTGCATTCCCAACCCCGCAGAACAGTTCTTGCTGCTGAATGAACACTTGTGAATTCAGTGTCAGTACGTGAGATCAATCAGTATCTATTTACATCTACTTTATTTATTAAACATCTACTTTTTGTCTGACAATATGGTGGATGCTATGGGGACTATAAAAAGTTAACAATCTCCTGAATTGCTTGACTTGTTATTATAAGAATATATTACTTCGGTACTGCAAAATAAAACAGTGTAAAAAAAAAGTTTTTAAAGGGTTCTAAATCCTGTTTCCTTTTGAATGCCTTAAAGGAAAAAATTGACAACTCAGAAGGTCTGTCACTGATATCTGATAACCACAGATATGAACATAATAATTTGAGTACAAGCCATGATACACTAAGTGTAAAAATGGAGTGTAGTAAATATGACTGCACTTCCCAATCTGATCTTTAGCTCAGCTACATATTAATTGTGTGATTTCAGGTGAGCTGCTGGGCTAGCTAGAGCCTCGGTTTTCTCATCTGTAACTCAGGGATCTTGACACCATTACCTACACGATAGGGTTGTTGTGATGATAAAATGAGACAACACACGTAAAAATATTCTGCAAATTATCAGTAGCAATATCAGCAGTGGCACAGAGGAATAGGTGGTCTCTATAGAGACCCAGGAAAGAGGGCACCCTTGGCTTAGGGCTTCAGTAACGGGGAGGTTTGGTTAACCCCATGGCCTCTGGAGCCAGACCATCTGGGATTCTAATCCCAGGGTGACCACTTACTAGCTTGAGGAATTGGGGTGAGTTAATTCTCATTCAAATAATTTTATTTTACTGTTAAATGGGGGAAATTAAAAGCACCTACTCTGTGGAGTTGTGACAAGAGTTCAGTGAGGAGTTGGTATGTTCTAATGTGTTCAGAGGACAGTAAGCTTTCCATCAATGGTAGCTATTACTCAACCCTGATTCTTAAGAGGGAGCTGTGATAAGCACATTTCAAAAGGGTAAAGAGATAAAGTACCAAAAAACCTTCTAACCAGAGAGAGGCATATATGCCACAATGCCCTGCAAAAAAAAAAAAAAAAAAAAAAAGATTACTAACCTCCTAATAATAGTTTATTACGATTACATTCCATAATTATCTTCTGAAAACTATCACAGGGACTGACTCCAAAGTTCTCCTTTCTCTAGCTGGTTTGGAATACCTTACAGAGAGCATTAGAAAGCTCTCTAGCAATTCGGCAGTCCAGTGTTTCCCTGCCGTGGGCTATCACAGACCCCACTGTAAAGCTGACCATGATTAAACACATTGTAGTCCCCTGTAACAGTGGTGTTAAAGTTGGGGGCAGTATTCCTACATGTTTGGATTCAACAGGACACTAAAGACATGTGTTAGATTCCAGAAGGAGAGGAAGCCAACAGGCTTCATGCATCAAGAACCTAACATTGGCCTCATCTACACTGGAGGGTTTGGATCACCATTTCCTCACCAACCAGCTTTCCCATTATATATTCCCATATTCACTAAAATAGGAATTCTTTTTTTTTCTTTTAAAGATTTTATTTATTTATTTGATAGACAGAAATCACAAGTAGGCAGAGAGGCAGAGAGAGAGGAGGAAGCAGGCTGTCCGCAGAGCAGAGAGCCCGATGCAGGGCTCGATCCCACGACCCTGGGATCATGACCTGAGCCGAAGGCAGCGGCTTTAACCCACTGAGCCACCCAGGTGCCCCTAAAATAGGAATTCTTCACCTATTCCCATGGTTCTCAGACTTCGGGATGTATGGGAATGACCCAGAGGGCTTGTGAAAACACAGATTGCTGGGCCTCACCCCCAGAGTTCTTATTCAGTAGGTCCAACATGAGTCACAGGAATTCATGATTCCATCAGTTTCCCAGGTAAGACGACACTACTGGTGAGAACACACTTAGAGAACCAGTTACCTTGCCTAACAAACAGCTACTTGGAAAATATACTTTTTAGAGGGCTGCCTTGCTCTTTAAAAGAACTCTGAGAGCAGACGAGCCTTCCGGATAAAGTCCAATGCACACAGCTTGGGAAGTTTCTAGAGGGTGGACCCTCTGAGAGGCACTGAGTCAGGAGATGATCAGTTGCAGCTGCTCTGATGAAATGTCCTATAATCAGCGGCTGCTTGTCTGCGCAGACCTCCCTTAGCACAAAGGGTTCCCAGCCCAGCTGCGTGCTCCCAGCTTCCTGGGGCAGAGCGGCAGCTGGCCCCATTTCCCTCTGCACAGGGGCCCCGTAGGTGTGGTGAGGACCTGAGCAGGGCCTCCCCGGGGGGACTTCCTCCCCACTTCCTCCTGCCTCCTGACATCAGCTCTTCCCACTGGGGAAACCAGTCTACACAGTCTTGAGGGCAAGTGCCGGAGGTTTATTGTCATAGCAACTGATCCTCTATCCGCAGAGGGGTTGAAGAGGGGTGTGATTTAATGGGCGGGCTACACCATTTCCATCTCCCTAAATGACTATATCGCCACCAGGAAACCTTTCTTTTGAATTAGGCACTTTTCCACGAATCCCATCTTAGAATGCAGACGGTTCTCCTGAAGGAAGAGTGTGAATTCCTTATCCAATGGAGCCTGGTACCAGCCTGGGAGGAGAGATGGCCAGACCTCACCCACGAAGGGATGCCGCAGCCAGCAACAGCAGCTCTGCCTCCCACACTATTGCATCGAAGTCCTGCTTCGAGGTGCTTGCTGCGGGTGGGGAGGGGAGTGACTGGGGCCGTGACAGAGGCTGGAACCAGTAGCTCTCTCTACACATGGTGATGTTTTTTAAAATCTCACGATCAAAAGCGGAAGACTTAAGATGGTCACGAACCCCCTCACCCGTCTGCCTGTCGTGAAACTACAGAGAAATGAAGAAATATCCTTTGAGATTGGACGACTACTTAACAGCACATTTTGTTGCTGTTTCGGGACAAATTCACCTTCATGGTTTGTACTTTATTTTATATTTTATTTTGCTATCATCTATCTTAACATCTTGAGTCGGGTTTCACATAAAAGAACTAGAGCCAGGATGTTTGGGAAATTAACAGATGATATTTAGCAAACATTTTGACGGGTCATAAAGAAACATCTGCAGCGAGTCTGAGACCAGTAGTGTGTTGGGGGAAGGAGGCCCCTCTCCAGCAGCTGCACTGGGTTACAAGGTTGAGCTGAGCTAAGGGCTCGGAGCTGATGGCCGCGCGATTCAACGAGGGCCCAGCAGGGGGCACCCTGTCGCAGTAAACTCTTTCCTTTTTATAGTTTTGCTCGGATCTGCCGACCTTACACGTAATTGGCATTTTGATTTCTCTAACCCTCTGCTTCCTCCTTCAAAGCAGACACTCCTCTCTAGGAAGCTTTCCTCCCACATCTTATGAAAATGGACATTTTGATGGGAGGTGGCTCTTGTGGAGAGGATTAGAAGCAAAATCTGAAGAAGGAAGACAAGTCAATGAAATTAAATAGAAGAAGGTTGAATGCATACTCACACAAGTTTAAAGCTGGTCTTGCCTGACTTTCATGATGGACCCAAAGAGCACAAGGACCCAAAGAGCACAAAGAG
The DNA here is from genome assembly GCA_003697995.1 of Taxidea taxus jeffersonii. Classification (NCBI taxonomy): domain Eukaryota; kingdom Metazoa; phylum Chordata; class Mammalia; order Carnivora; family Mustelidae; genus Taxidea; species Taxidea taxus. Next base: position 43,068 of record ML109029.1, read on the forward strand.
CATGACGGACCCAAAGAGCACAATTCCTAGACTGTCTCATAAAAATCTGAGTTAATGGTGCACATCAGTATAAAAGGGCCTCCTGGTATTTCATTTCTCAAGGGTCAACTGTATTATTTGACAGCCTCTGTCTGCGCAGAAAACACCCCGTGTTCTCCTAGCAGTGCATAAACAATCACAATAAATTATCCACTCATTAGCCAAAACAATCAGCCCTGTTTCAGACAATCCTAAAATGTCTTAGAAGCAAATAATTCAGAAGTAGACAACGGCTTTCTCTCAAACCAGGCTCTAGTGTTGCCAGCTGTGACTATTTCAGCATTTTAAATAACACTTTTTTGTCCTTTGAATAAATAATAATTTATCTGTTTCGAATATATAAAGGAACAATTTCAAATAAATTTAGGCAATTTAATTCATTACACTTCACAGCTCTGTAGACACATTTGGGCAACATTCTCATTATAAACTTGTGGATTTTGATAGCTATTTTCTTTCTTTCTTTTTTTGTTTTTCATTTTTCTTTTAAATCTTTTCTTGCTGGAGATTTTCTCGAACAAGGGGTCCTTACTCACCCTGGCTCTCTTCTCAGCCACATTGTAGAAGCCAATTCATTCTAGAAATGTTAACTCATTTAGGCCTCCTGAGGTAGCTGTCATGGAAGGGTAAACTGAGACACAGAGAAATTAATGACTTGCTAGAATAAACAGAAGTGGCAAGTAGCCCAGGCAGGATTTGAACCAAGAGGTCTGTAGCTGAAGCCTAGATACTTAGCTGCCATACCATGTTATTATGCATGGGTGTTTAATATTGAAGAGCCCTTTGTTGTACACACGCTCAGCTTGTAAACGGCTCTTTTAATTACATGTGATAACCTAGGTAAGGTATCTAGTCCAAGTCCCGATTCATAGTAGATGCTTGATAAAAATTGGGGGTACTGGGGGAGGACAGATGTGTGTGTGTATATCGACACTCTGTACTTATTTAGTAAAGTGGTTGATACCACTAGGATATTTCCAGCTCTTTCAATTACTATCTATGTGGCATTTTTGAGCCAACTTTGTCACACTAAGTTCAGTCTCCCCATCTGGGGATATTCCTAGAGTTTCCCTCACAGAGCTGAGGTCCAGGTAAATGAAATCATGCATGTAAAGACTTAGCCCAGTGCCTGGCACAGGATAACAGGTTGCAGTTCTTTCCATTTCATTTAGACTCAGTTTTATGTGAGGATTTCATCAGTGTTTAGTATCTTATAAGGTAACTATCTACTGAAATTTTCCCTCCAAGAAGGCCATTCTGGGAGCAAATTCAAGTCTTTCTGGAGTGACATGGAAACATTTGGTAATCGATATTGATTGAGGGTTTTGGAAGGAAAAAAGATGAAGAGCACCATTAGAAAGCCAGTTATGGACTGAAATTTGGTAAGGTTTACAGAGCTTCAAGTCCAACACTTCTCCTCGGTAGCCAATACGTTATGCAAGCGAAAGCTAGAAACCCTGCCTTTGACAGAGGGCAAGGAAGGATAAAGAAATGAGAAAGGAGAAGCTCCCATAGGCCACAGAGCAGGGTAAGCCTTTCCCCCTCCTTCCTTCTCCTTGCTCCATCTCAGGCTACACCTGCCCCTCATTTTGTCCCACTTGCCCTGGCTGGACTCTTCCTCCCCATACCTCCTCCTGGAGCAGCTGTTGGGTGGTGAAAGAGCACCCCGAGCTGCCTTTGCTGCCTAGAGGCCGTGAGAGGAGCCAGGTGGCCTCAGTGAGTGACCAGGGGAGTTGAGTTCAAGGCCTGTGGTGAAGGGAGAGTGGTTTCCCTCGAACCCCCATAGATGTGTAAAGGCCACAGGCATCTTGGCTGAATGGTTGTCTTTGCTATAAGGAAAGGGAAACAATATTCAGTCCTCAAAGTTATGTTTTAAACCACTGCAGGAACCATGATGGTTTACTCAACATCAGTCTAAGGTAGGATTTTCCCAGTGGTTACATGCCTTGCTGGGAAGAAGCATGTGCACAATGTCTTCCTGGGGTTCTCATGGATCCAGGCAATTTTTAAGATGGCATTTTAACATTGCTGTTCTCTGTGCCCTTCCTTATGATTTCCTTCTCACCCAAACAGGACTTGTCATTGATGACGCTCATGTAATTCCAAAATACATGAAGGATAGTCAGGACTACAAGAGACCCTGGTGCTGGTGGGAGTTAGAAATAGTGGAAAACATGATTGTGATATGTATCCCTATATTTGTACATCCCAGCCCCCCCCCCCCCACAAAGGACAGCTGGGAAACTTTTATCAAAAAGAGTAAGAAATATGGGATGCAGGGTGGCTCAGTTGCTTAAGCATCTGCCTTCTGCTCAGGTCATGATCCTGGGGTCCTGGGATCAAGGTCCACATTGGGCGTGAGCCCCACATTGGGCTCCCTGCTCAGTGGAGAGTCTGCTTTTTCCTCTGCCCCTTCTTCGGCTCTTCCTCCCTGACCCAGTAAATAAATAAAATCTTTTTTAAAAATGGTAAGAAATAAATTCCAAAGAGATTTCACTCTACAATTTCTTTGTTCATTCACCTTTTTTTTTTTGAGCTCCCATTTTTTTTGAGCTCCTAGCACTGGGCTAGCAGCTACAAAGAAGCATGAGGCACAGTTCTTGCCTTCAGTGAACCTGTGGTCTGGTGGGAGGGAAGGTCAAGGAGACCAGCTTTCCACAGTTTCCACAGCTCTTCCACAGAAGAGCACAATAATGGAGGCATATCAAGGTGCTATGTGCACTTGGGTGGGGGGAGTTTGGAGAAGGGCACCTGAGCTGGCTGAGACTGCCCACAGAGTAAGCTCTATAAGGCATATGACCCTCAGCAAAGCAAGTGGACCTAGAAAAGGAAAGGGAGGGGATGTTTCTAGATAAGCATCAGGAACTCACTGAAGCAGGAAAGCACTCTGGGCAACTGGAAACTGCAAGGAGTGAAACTTCTTTGTGGAGGAACCATGAGAGAGGCCTCTAGAAAGGTGGGTGAGGCCAGATGGACCATACTAAGGAACGAGTGTTTTATCCTCCAGACAGAGGGAAACCACTAAGGTATAAGTCTGAGAGTAATATAATCAGATTTGAATCTTCAAAAAATCATGGCAATAAAAGTGTAGAAGTTCATTTTCAAGGGTGGGTCTGAGATACAGAGACTGTTACCTGGGCTCTCCCTATAAATCCTTCCCAGAAGTGAGTTCTCATTGGACAGGAAGCAGGAGTCCTGACCGTCCAAATTGGAAGAAGCCCATGCCTACAACCCTGACTCCTTTTATCTGGGGGCGATTAACCTGGGCCACAGATTCTCTGTAGCTCGTCCCATTGAGAAAGAAAGTCCTTTTCCCATCTCTTGAGTCAGGGCCAGCCTTGTAATTCCCTCTGACTGAAAGAATATGGCAGAAGTAGCATAGTGAGAATTCCAAGCCCAGGCCTCAAGAAATTTTACAGCTTTTACTTTCACCTGCTTGCATAACCACAATCACCACGTAAGAAAGCCCAGAACATACTCCTTGAGGACGAGAGACCCAGTGGAGAGAAGTCCAAATGTCAAGCTATCCAACAATTCATTCACATATGAATGAGACCATCCCCAACCAGCCAGCCTCCCACCAACACACCAACCGTGGCAGCCACAGAGGTGACCTCAGTTAAGACAAGAAAAAGAACCATCCAGAATGAATGCAGCACCAATGACAAAACTAAGGGTGAATTCATGGCTGTTGTTGGACACTTCTGTGCCTAAGGGCGGTGACTTACACAGCAATAGGTAACTGATCTCCTCTGTTCTGCAATTTCTGAAAACTGTCATGGTGCCCAGAAGCCGTCCAGAGCCTCACCAGAGTGAATCCTGTCTGGAGGGGACATATACCTCCCATACCTTGTGAAGCACGGGCTTCTGCTAGCATGGTCTTGGTATCCTCCCCTCCAGAGGGCCAATTAGGGTGCCTGACTTTCTCTAACTTATATCTAACTATAAATGCACTGCCCTGATTGATGAGACATCGATATTAATTAATAATTCATAGTAGGGTCAGACTTTTTCACATGTAATCATAACTTTAAATCTCAAGAAATGCTCCCATTAGATAGCTGGGAAAGCAGCTTTTCCTTTAAATCTTGGCCTTAAAAAAAAAAAAATGTTACCTTTAGTCCCTCAGAGCTAGTCCCTCAGAGTTTTGGGGAAGTGTGTGAAACAGCCAAAGTCGGTTAGAGATGCTGTTTTTCTCCTCAAGGCAGGATGCCCCTCCTGCAGAAAATAGCTCTCATGTGAACAGTGGGGACAGACAAGGAGAAGACAAAATGAGGGATATTCACGGGGCCTCAGATCCCATATGGTGGGGGTGGGGGAGGGGCACTGAACTAGGCACTCGAAACCAAGCTGATGTTATGAAATTCATGGCATCTAAATTCCTGCACGGACATCAAAAGCGAAAGAGCCTTGTTGCCACACACTTGAACTCATTTTGAACCCACAGGCATTCTCTGTAGCGCACTACCATGCCTCATCTTTGTTCCATAAATCTAAAGTTAAGTTTCTATCTTTCTGCTGTCACCACATCATACCAAAACAGCTAGACAGGTTTTTTTGTGTTGTTGTTGTTGTTGTTGTTGTTTTAACTTAGAGGATATGTTTGGGATGTCCTGACTTGAAAAAAATAAGCGCTGGGATTTGCAAGCATCAAAGTCACTCAGGGAGGCCCCAGAGGGCAGGTAGAAGTGAGACACGAAACACACTGGCAGCAGCTACCGATCAGAGACCTGGCAAGGCATTACACCGCTAGGACCAAAGAAAACGAAACTGGGTTTCAAATGCGCGCCCAGACAGCCGGTGAAGGGTTCCCGTCGCACGCATCCGTTCTCACTGGAGCTGTTTCTCATGAAGCCACATTTGTAACGTTCTCCAGCGCGAGCGGCAGCGGGGATTTCTTTATTTAGCAAGAGTTAAAGCTCGTTGCCAGCAATGCAGGGGGAGGCCCATGAGTGTCATAAATAGCTATGCGCACTGCCCTTAGGAGCTGCACCCTTTGGAAACAAAGACATATTTGAAGCTGAGTTTAAAGCTAAAAGATGCCACCTTATGTTCTCTCTCGGAACACTTTTCCTCCCCAGGGGTGGAGTTCAGAGCTCACCCTGTAAATGAGCACAAGTGAGCCAGTAGAAATGGTTTGTTTTTTTTTTTTTTTTAAGGCTTATTTATTTATGTGTGTGAGAGAGAGAGAGTTGGGGGGTGGGGGGGAGGCAGAGGGAGAGGGAATCCTAAGCAGACCCCGTGCTGAGCGTGGAGCCCTATGCAGGCCTCCATGTCCTAACCCTGAGATCCCGACCTGAGCCAAAGACCAAGAGTGGGATGCTCCGCTCACGGAGCCCCCCACGTGCCCTGAAACAGTTCTACTAGAGTTTGGAGTCCCTGCTGTGAGCCTTGGAAAACCACCTGCGCGTTTGCCTTGTGGTATGAAGTAAAGTTGTCTGTGTGCTTCCATATACGCTCGCGGAGGCATGTAATAAACAGTGGTTGGATGCGCGAACGAATGGATGAGTAAGTACTGCCTGAGGAGCTGTGAAAGCGGACGAGTGAAATGAAGCAGCCAACAGAACCCTTCACAGAAAGCCAGACCTTGTTAGCTAGGCTTACAATCGAATGACCTTGTTCGTTCTCTGACTTAACAGAGTGTTGAGATTTTTCCAACTACATGTAAAGCATTTAAAATATAAAACCGTGGCTCTGAAAAGCCAGAACTACGGCGTTTCCGTAACACTTTCCATAAGAACTGTTGACCTCATGTTTAATATTGGCCCTGCCACTGTTCCTGCCAAGAATTGACAAACCAGGTCAATACACCTCATTTAGAACCATTATAGGGCACTTCATCAAAGATCTGGTTATGAATGTCTCCAAAGAAAGGATCAATGAGGTTTTTATTATGGTTGGGAGGGATTTCTTTGGAGGGAAAAAAATCCCTATAAAATGAAGGCAATGGGACTAAAGCATGACCCGGACAATGGACATGTTCTATCTTATTCTATTGAAGGTAAATAGAATTTTTATGTTTACAGTAGTCTATTCCCACATATATTATCCATGTAATTGCTTATGTTTCAAACTTCACTGGATGGCAGTTTTACAAGCAGCATAGACAATTCTCAGGAGTTAGTGCTTGGGGACGGCCTTAAAGCAAAAACTGCCTTGTAATTAGAACATTTGGTACATTAGCAATAATGTACCCTCAGAGGATAAAACAAGCCTGCAGCTCACCAAACCCCTGCTTCTCAGAAGAGTGTTAGAGGAAGGTTCTGGGGGCTCCTACCTTGCTACAATTGGGTCAAGTTTCCCCTGCATTGTGGTCTTTAATTAAAGATCCTGCAAACCATGGTGTATTTAATCATTTCTTTGTGTATCTTCTTTACACAAAATGAATTAATTTAGCCTTAACGTGGTTCTATTTAGTTCCAGATAGTTTTATAATTTGATAAGAAAAACATTTCTAACTGGCTTTAATATTTTTCTTCAGTTTGTACCTGCCAAGTCAGTAATTTGAAGGAAGCTGAATAAAATCTCCAGAAGGGTTCTGTTATTATATTATATTATATTATATTATATTATATTATTATATTATCTCCCTGGTTTTGTTCAGCCTTATTAGTAAACTCTCACACTTTTTGTCCTTTACACAAATCTCCAAAACATGTAACAAAAGACTTGAGAAAAGCAAACATTGTTTTCCTGTAGGTATCCGTCAAGGTTCTTTGGATGCAAGGCAAAGAACCAGACTCTGGCTAATGGAAGTCAAGAAACAGGTGGTGGGAAGGATACTGGGACAACCTGGGCTGAGAAAGCTAGCTGAAAGGCGTGTCCTAGGCTGGATGGGCGGGTCGCCATCAGAGCCCCTGGCTGGACGCACCGACCTTCAGTCTCTCAGGATAGGGCATGTGATTGGCCCAGTTGGACTACACTGCCTCCCCTGCGCCAATCAGATGCAGTCAGGAGCTTGGGAGGAAAGGTCAGACAGGTCGGGGGAGGGCACCAGGCGCTGAGCTGCCACCTTCCTTAAGCTAACTGCACTCTAGACTCGGATGTTGTAAGCCCCCCCCCAATGACGTTGGTTCTCTTTTATCTGCCAGTGGTGAGTGCGTGTTTTTTTTTTTTCCAGGATAGACTCAACAACAATAATAACACCTGATATTTGTGCAGTTTTACAGTTTCAAAACACTTGGCATACATTATTATTAATGGTACATTTCTATTAATTGTAAAAAGCAATCATTCACTGAGCACTTACTGACTTTCTGATGGTAAATTACCACTTACACTGTGCTAACAATGTGCTAGGCTAATGGTAAGCACTTTGCATAGATTATCTCTAATCCTCAGCAAACAAACAATAACCCCGGTAGGCTTGTGTTATTATCAAATTTGCTAGATCATTTCTGGAATAAGACAGGATATAAATAAAGTAAAATAATAAACATGAAACTAAAGTAATATCTCACACATGGACTTACTTGACCTTCCCGAGACCCTGATGAAATCAAAATTATTCACAGTACACAGACAAGGATGCCCCATACCTGTAAACTTATAAATGGTAAAATTACCATCTAACTGCCTGTCCGGTGCTCTTTACCATATTAGGCCAATAGAACTTTCGTGCATCTATTGATAGGGACTTTCCAAAACTTTGCCTATCTTAGTCAAACTGGATTTTAGTTCATAGGATCTGGAATGATGAGAGATAAATCCTTGCTGAGCTGGGTTTCTCATCTTAGTTTCTTTAAGAGAGAAGAGTCTGGAATAAGCAGGCCAGGAAAGGCAGGGTAGTGCTACTCTCCCTCACATGCACCTTCTGGAATCACCATTCCCAGCAAGTGAGAATGAGGAAAGTTTGGGGGCAAGCAGCTTAGATTTTAAAATGGATAATCTGTACTGTCTCACTTTGGTTTACCTCCTGTTGGACCAAATTCAGTCATATGGCCATAACTACTGCAAGGGAAGATGGGAAATGTACTTTCTAACTGAGGGGACAAGCGCCCACCAAAGACTTGGGAAACATTACTGAAGGTGGGGAGAGGAAGTGGAAACCAGGGGGCCATTAGCCACTTCTGACTCAAGGAGTATTTTTACATGTTCTTTTTTTAAGCAATTAGAATTTGGAAAAATAGCTATTCCTAATCAGGAGCAGATCCAGGTTTTCTGGGACTTGAAGCTTATACAATCTGGAGGAAGTGGTATGCGGAGGTCTTTTTTCAAGAAAAATAATACAAAAATATTGAACTTTTGGAAATGTTACAAAAACATATGATCTTGGGAACACACTGCTCGCCCCTCCAGGGGCCCTGTCTCATCCAGGATCTATACAAGAGAGAAGCCCAGAACCTTAAGCCTCAGTAGCTTCAGGGTAAACCAGTTTATCCCTATAACAGCTGGATTTCTCAATATATCATTTCTGCACACTTTTGAACCCATACATGCTATGACTTTGTAGCTGAAGAAAATGGCTGAGTCAATGACAGAGAATCGGTGTGATATTTTTTTATAGGAGCCAGTGGCCCAGTGGATGGTTGAGAGGCCTTTAGTGAGCTATTCTGACCAGTTAGTCCGTCAGCAATAAATAAACACAGCCAGAACAATGACTCATAAAAAGCAAATGGGTGATGTTGGTTTTAAGCTGAAGAGCTAGATCACTCTTCTGACCATTCTGACCAGCATCATGGTCTTGCCAGGAGGTTGGTATTCTCTGCAGCCTCGGGTCCCAAATCTGTAGAATAAGAGGCAGAGCTGGATTCTGCTCAGGCCTTCTGCACCATAGGGAAGATTCTGGTGGAATCTTAGTGAAATGTACTCCGACCTGCTTCACCTCATGGGCCTGAGCTCAAAGAAAAATTCATCAGTCATGAACGGCTACTTAACCATTTGCCTAGACTAAATCACAAAGCATGACAAACACAGTTTTACTAAAAATACACCTTGAATAGGGGAGAGAAAGCTGGCCCTTGTGTCCACCACATCCTGAAATGCACGCTTCCTCCTTAGATATTTCCAAACATTCACAGTTCTCCTCAGCACGGCTCAAATTTTCATTTGTTCATTCATTCATTCGTCCATTCATTCATTCATTCATTCATTCCAGGAACATCCATTTTCTCCTTGCTCCATGCAGGTAGGCCCAAGGATGTAGGAAAGGATAAGGAAAGGGCGCGCGCACGCACGCAGGTACGCGCGCACACGCACGCAGGTGCACGCGCACGCACGCACACGGAGTGGAGGGTGAGCAGGGCGGTAGCAGAGTTTTGTGTGGAGCCCCTGGGGACACACACATAATCCTTAACTGGGAGGGTTAGAGGTGCCACAGCAAGAGAGGATGGAGGGATGTTTAATATTAGTCACCACGAAGATTATTTTTCTTCTTGGTTCACTAGGCTAAAGCAACCTTTCCTTTTCCAGAATACCGGGTCCAGGGGACACCAATCACATCCCCTTCGTGGCATTCGGCATCTGTCTTATCTTTCCGGCTGTAATATAAATGGTGGAGGAGGATAGGATGAACTATGAGCAGGTATGAATGTGCAAGGGACACTGATATTTATTAAGCACCGGTTTCAGGTTACGCAGTTTATATATTGTTTTATTTAAGTCATATTTTAAAAAACTCGATAAGGAGGGTAATATCCCTATTTTGCAGATAAGAAAACTGAGGCTAAAAATAAATAAATAAAGGGGCGCCTGAGGGGCTCAGTCAGGTAAGTGTCTGCGTTCAGCTCAGGTCCTGATCTCAGGGTCTGCGCTTAGTAGGGAGTCTGCTTCCCTCTCCCTTTCTCTCTGCCTCTCCCCCCACTCTTGCACTTGCTTGCTTTCTTTCTCTCTCTTTCTAACAAATAAATAAAATCTTTAAAAAATAAATTAAGTTAAAAAAATGAAATAAGATTAAATAAATAAATAACCTTAAAGAGTTTGTCCAGCCTCACATACCAGCACTGGCAGAGTGAGTGGGGATTTGAATCTAGTTGTCTCTGACTGCAAAGCCAGTATACTTCCCAGATACCAGACTTAATCTTTTTTCTTTTACCTCAGTACATAAAACACTTGATTACTATTAATAAACAGTCTCACTGGGCCTTTCTTCTTGGGCCTTCTTTTAGATTAATAACAAGGAAACCTACCACAGCCTGGTTTCTTCTGGTCGAGGCATCTGTTAGTTCAAGATAAACATGTAGAACATTACCGTAGCACAAGCCATTAAATAATGATTAAACGACATAAAATGATAAGTAAAATAAAATGACATTTTAAATAATGACATCTAAAAAATAATTTTGGCAATTAAACACTCCAGAATATTATGTCCATCTTTTGGCAATACCAAGTCTGCTGGTAAATCTGCGCTCTGCACTTTCAGATCTTAGGAAAAAACAAATTAAAAAAAAAGAAGAAGAAGAAGAATCAAAAGCCAAGGCCATGATTGTTGAAAGTGTTGGCTTTTTTTTTTTTTTCCTCACATAAACTGATTTCTGTGTGGACTGGCAGCCATGTGATTTAGTTTGGATATTTGCGGTCAAACCAAAAGCAAATTTTCTTTTTACCAAATCCTATTATATATCTTATTACTGGGGCATGGGAAAACATTACCTAGTATTTCCTATTTAGTGTTCTTAGAAAAGAATCATCTATCTTCCATTCTAAGCAAAAGAACCTAGATGTTTTTTAGTTAGTATTAATATTCCAGCACTAAGTTCCATGTGCTATTATGGAAATAATATATATTATTGAAAATTAAAAAAAAAAAAGCTGGCCATAACCCGCATGGTATATACTGTTCTCAGCGCTGATGTTAGACTAGCACAACAACTCTAAGCTGATTTGGGATTTTTGTGTCTAGGCACAAAACCCCAGCAGTTCTGTCTTCTGATGTGCTTTCTAAACTCTTCTTAGCCAACTTTGCATTGCATATTTGAAAGAACTTATTGTAATAGTCAAACTTTTACAGAAATCCAACTCATTTTTTTAAAAGATTTTATTTACTTATTTGACAGAGAGAGCATGAGAGAGGGAACACAAGCAGGGGAAGGGGGAGAGGGAGAAGCAGGCTTCCCGCTGAGTAGGGAGCCTGATGTGGGGCTCGATCCTAGGACCCTGGGATCATGACCTGAGCCAAAGGCAGATGCTTAAAGACTGAGCCACCCGGGTGCCCCCCCAACTCATTTTTAAAAATAAAAATCCTTTCGGGGCGCCAGTCCTCCAGACCAGGTTTCCCACCCTCAGCACTATGAGTATTTCAGACCAGATAATGCTTTATTGTAGGGGCTTTATTGTGTCTTGTTATTTATTAGGCAATATTACTCTCATCTGAGCCTATTGTTTATGTAGGAACTGATCCCAAGTTCTACTTCTCTTTATATTATCAATGTGTGTGCTGTGTAGGATAATTATTGGCACATCTGACCTCTTCCCACTTGATGTCAGTTGCACCCATCTCCCCAGTTGTGACACCCAAAAATATCTCCAGACTTTGCCAAATGCCCCCTGGGGGCCAAAAACACTCCAGTTGAGATCTTACTTCTCTAGACCTACCTTGATTTGCCTAATGATTCCTTAGCCCAAACCTACGCTCAGATAAGCCCAGGCTTGCTTTAGGAGTGTTCCTCTGTGAGAAGTCCACACTCTTTTTCTGGGAGGAATGATGGTGGGAGGAATGAAGGGCACATAAAATGGAACACCTGCCAGAGTTAGGTTTAAATTCAGATTTTGCTATGCACTTGCCACTCACTATAATATTTTTATTTTCGCTGACCCCCATTTCCTCAACTGTATATGGGAATAACAATGCCTACATCCAAGTTTCAGTATTAAATAAGAGTCTGTGAACACCGTGACTCATTACCTGGCACCCAAGAAAAGCAGGATAACATTAACTCCCTCCTATTTTGATCCTTCCCACTAATCATGGTACCAAAACTACTAGAAAAGAGGAAGCATTTACCAATGGAAATACAGTGGTGCTGTAGTAAGGATCTGGAAGACCCAGAGTTGAAAAAGCTGGTCTGTATTGAAGAATTTTAGGCCCAAGATTTGCCAAGAAATCTCAGACCTCCTCAAAGAACAGACTACCTGAATTCTAACTATTAGTGAAACTAAACCAAGAGAAAGACAACCAAATAGCAGGATCCAATCAGGAGTCCCAGGACAGAAACACACACGCAGGTGAGATTCAGGCCTTGAGTCAGAGGCCTAGTACGCGAGATCTGGGGGAGTTTGTCTAAGGTGGGGATGAGGTTGAGGATCAAGGGACTTCCTCCATGTCACAGAGATCTTATTTCTTCAGAAAAATCTTTCCAGAACAGAAGTTTCTTCCTTTTGGAAGCCTGTGGCAGTGTTACAACTTTAGAACATGTTGAAAACATGACTACCAATTATTTTCTATGGAAAAATACCTGGAAAAACTTTACTGCACATAGCAAGGCAACATGATTCTCAAAACAACTCTTTTAGAACAGGATTAATGCTTAGTTAAAAGTTACAGTTCTTAAGACTTTATTTTGCTCATGATGCCATATTAACTACTGGACAATGTCCTACTATTTCATTCTGGGCCTACTATTTATGAATGAACTGAATTCCAAGCTCTGAACTATCTCCGTTCTACTTCTCTTTATGGAATCAATTAAAGACTTGTGAATAATGAAAAACGGAAATCAATAATTTAAGTTAAAAATTTTTATTTCCAATTCCTCCTTATCCCTTTTAAATTTTAGTCTTCTATTTCAACAGAATTAAAATGTTATGCATTTGATACATATTACAGCTTTATCTGTAACAATATTATCACCATTGCCACCCATCACAAAAACCTGGAAACAACCTCAATGTTTTTTGTGTATTGAATTATATCCCCCCCAAAAATGTTACATTAACGCTCTAAACCCTAGTACCTCAGAATACCACCTTATTTACAAATAGCGTCTCTGCAGATGTAGTCGAGTTAAGATGAAGTCCTTAGGATGGGCCTTAAGCCAATATGACTGTTCCTTTTTAACAGGGAGAAATGTGGACCCAGGCACAGAGATGCATGGAGAGAAGACTCTGTGAAGAGATAGCGGGAGAGTGCCACATGAAGATGAAGGATATGAATGAAGTCTCTAAGCCAGGGAATGCCAAAGAAAATTGCCAGCAAATCACCAGAAGCTAGGAAGGAGTAAGGAAGGATTCCCCTACAGGTTTCGGACACACTTGCAGACAAGACTCAGGCCTTGAGTCAGAGGCCTTATGAATGAGATCTGGGTGATGTTCATCAAAGATTGGGAGGACGTTGGGGATCAATGGACTCCCCCATATTATGGAGATCTTATTTCTGAAGGGAGGAAGGTTTTGGCCCCACCTGGTATTTGGACTCTGGGAGGAGGTTGGCCCACACCAAACCAGAAGCTGCCACATCATACAAACTCTGGAGTAGGGTGTTGGTAGTGAAAGGAGGGCTTTCCTGGGCCACCCTGGAGTCTGTGGCTTGGATAGGACCCAGAAGTTCTTATAGGCCCCTGAAGCAGACACAGATGGTAGCTGCTGAGAACCAGCCTGGGGCCCACCAGGGTGAGTAAAATTGAAGGACTAGTCCAGGGACAAGAAGTAGCATGTGACCCGGACTCAAGGAACCCACAGTGCCATGAAAGTCAAGGTGAGGGACTCCCAGTTCCTAAAGGGGCCTCCAGCTTCGGCCACACAGACTGAAGGCTACATCAGCAACAGGCCTCCCTAACAGCTGCCAGCCAACACTTACTTTGAAATCCATCCCACCTCGGTCGTCACCTTCCCACCAATTTTACAACAGGGACAAATAAAGATGCCAAGGGAAGCACTAAAGCTACAAGGATCTATATCCCCTTCCACTTCATCTTCACACACCAAGATCCCTCTGAGACGAGGGTAGGGGCAGACCTGAGTGGAGCCCATTTTATCTAAAGCATGTGAGAATCTGTAAAGACTGTTTAAAGACTTTACCACAGAATAAATTTACCAGTTAGCAAAAATCTAGTTTTTAACATTTTTTTCCTGCTCCCAAGACATAAGTGAGGATTTACGAGGAAGACCAAATTGGTCTCAAATAATCAAAAAGCTATATATTTTTGCCTGAGTATGTTATGAGGAAGCACATGATCTTATTACATGGGTATGTAGACAATGATTAAAAGGAAATACCCAAAATGAAAACAATTTATTTTTTCATTTTTTTACATTATTTTTTTTTTAAAAAGAACATCTTGCCTAGCCCCTGTCTCTGAAGAAGTTTCTACGGTGGTTGCATAATCGCATATTTACAATAAGACTGTCGAAATTTTTGGAAAGTAAACATCTTTCCAGCCAAGGCCTGGTTACCATATAAAGGCTTAGTAAAGCTGAAGACGCAGAAAAGCTTTCCTTTTTTAGTCCTCAACTCATTCAGATTTCTGGAACGACAGAGAATTTTAAAAATAGATAGAGAAATAGAAATGGCTCAGAAAACCTTCACCTCATTCCTTCCCACTCACCCACCTGCTGCAGGTCTGTGGACAGCACTTGTGAACAGCGGCCCCTCTTGGCTACCCCGAGCCCGGCAGGCCCCAGACACGGGGGTGGGGGTAGGATGGGAGCCATCACCCAGATCCTGCTCCACATCTGTGACCACTTTTTCTTTCACACACTTTTCAGAGCTCATGTGGTATGTCCCCAAAGTAATTCAAACAATGTGAAAGAACGGTCTGCATGTTTTTGTTTTCGCACTTCTCTCTTATTTAGAAGGAAGGCCAGCTGTCCCACGCTGGTTACCTAGGAACAGGGCCCCTCTCATGACTGGGACTGCCTGAGGCATGCAGTTTGAAGAGTGTGATGACAGGACAGCCTTCCTCCCTGGGAACTTCTGCTCCCTCTGTGCCTCAGGTACCAGGCATCCTAGCATCAGGGACTCCACTCACCAGGAGAAGTAACACCATTAGTGAGTAGCCCTCACAAGACTGATCAACTAGCTATGTGTAAAGCCTCAAAGGACAGGAGCCAGCCTCAGTACCAGAAAGAAAGCAGAATCATCCAGTAGGTGGGGAAGAGTAGGAAAAAGACATCTAGAGATGATTCCTTGGCTCTGAGGAAGTCATTGCAAGAACAACGGTTAGCATTTTAAATGACTGGTCTGTGCTTGGCACTTTAATACTATACTTCAATTAATTTTTGTAAAAACTCCTTTGAGGTTAGAATTGTTATCTCCAGTTTACAGACGGTTAAAATGAGGCCCAGAAAGTTTAAGTGATTGGCTCAGGGTCGTGCAAGTTGTAGAACTGTGAGGTGAAACTCAAGACTACTGATTCTGAAGCCTGTGCTCTTCCCTCAGTTCCTCGTGTGTGTGGATATGCGTGTGTGTGTTTCTGTGCAGGTGTGCAGACTCTGCTGGGAAATGATATTTGTTAAAGGCACTAAAAACAATAACTTTGGTACTTCTAATTTTGACTCTTATTAAGTTATCTTAAGAAATAATAGATATGTCCAAAGACATAGCCAAAAGGCTTAGCTAGAAGGTAAACTAATATTCAACACTGGGGGGTTAACTTAAAAACTGTACCTTATTTACATATACTAAAAATACTCTGAAAACATTAAAATGACGCAGAAGGGAATGGAGTGAACCTGAAGAGTTCACAGTATGCCGCTAAATTCGTTTCTTTGTTTTAAGCTTGGTTCTGGTTACTATCGCATACATAACAAAGTGCACGAATTGCTCCATTTTTTTTTTTCTCAAAAACTTGTGGGTCAGGAATTTGAGAGGGGCTCAAGAAGTTTTTGCTTGAGGTCTCCCCAGCAATTGCAGTAGGATGAAAGCTCAGTGCCAGGAAGCCTGACCTGGACTGGATATCCAAGATGGCAGGCAGCTGGAAGGTGAGTTTGGAGGTTATTGGCTGCAAAGCGCATACATGGCATCTTCGGATGGCTTGCACTCCTGTATAGCAAGTTGGACTTTTTGCCTGATTGCTTGGAGCTCCAGCACAAGTGTTAGAAAGAACAAGGAGGAAGCTGAATACCTTTTCTCACTTAGCCTCAGAAGTCACCTAGAGTCACTTTAGCCACGTTCTGTTGGTTACAAGTGAGTCACAAGCCTGCTCAGGTACAAGGCGAGAAAACAATGAAAGGAACATCAAAAAGTTTGCAACCAATTTTTTAAGCTGTTGTAGCATGTCATTAAAGAGTTTTTCTAATAAAAACACGTACTTTTGTTAAGTTGGCTTGCGGCTAGGAAAAGGAGATTATAAGGACATAAATAAAATATTAAGAGTGATTTTCTCTGGAATTTAGGTGAATTTTATTTTCATCTTTTTGTACCTGAATTTTTATCCCAAATCTCTATAAAATTTGTGATCAGAAACAAATAGAATAAAAATATTTAATTTTTCAAGTTTGAAATGAATACTTAACTAATATTTTATCTCCATATTCTTTACTAGCGAGGCACTTTCCCCCACATATCCATCTTCCAAAATCACCACAGAGCAATCTATCTCACATAAAACCTTTAAGTACAAATTACACATGAATTCATACATGCTTTCTATCACATTCGTGTCAATAAATCTCCTCAATGTCTTAGCCTGCTGCTTACCTGCCATGTCTGGCAATTCATAATGAGCCTTAAAACACAATCAGTGCAGGACAGCTTCGAGAAAGTGATCATGGCCATGGCCTTCTCATGCAACACATTCAGGAAAACTCATAAGGCCCCCTGCCACGCTCTCCTGACTAGGACAACTTTTTGGCGGCTGGTGCTGTTTTTTTTCTTGTAGAAAGTATTAGGAGATCTCAGATCAATCAGTTACATCTGCTTTTGAGATTGTTACTATGGGAGGAATAAAAGAAAAGATCGGCTCAATTGGCTAGGTCCACCAAAATTGATAAACACTACCTCCATTGAGCAAATGGATAGACCATGAATGAGATGATCCTGGCAGTCAGGCTACTTTCAATGCTAATACCAATTGCTGCAGACAGAAGAAACAGATGTCTTTCACTTAGTGAGTGGTGGTATGTACTAGATCATAATATTCACAAAAATCTCAGAGGCTAGACCATATTAATGACTCTCTCTTTTTCTTTCCTCCTCCCCTGAAAACACTATTAAAAACCTAAGGTCACCAGCTGTTGCATGCCATCAAGAACTAAAGAATTTATAGCAAGAGTTCTATTTAATTACAACTCATGAAACTGATCCTATGGTATTACAGACCTTATATATAAATATTATTTCTATCCCCAACTTTCAGGAAAGCAAGGTCTATTTCACAACCTTGCCAAAGTCAGGGATCTGCCCCCGATGTTAAACATAAAAGGAGTTGTATAACAGATTACAGACTGGTGTGCAGACATGGTTTTCTTCCCCACACAACAATAGCTCTCCTTTTCTGACAATGGAGAAAGAGCTCCATTCAATACATATCTCCTGACAGCCAAGAGAACCTGTCTGAAGAGTGCATACTTATTTCAGAAGACCATGGGGAGCCATTGAGGGCTTACCAAGAAAGGAGTACGTGACCTAAACTATACCTTAGGGGAATTAAAGCTGAAATTAGCAAAAGAGAAAACAAAACCACATAAATTTGAAAACTTGTTCTTTGAAAAGACTAATAGAATAGGTAAATCCCTCCCAAGCTTGATTAAAGAAAAAAGAACAAGACAGTAATATTAGGAATGTGAAAAAGGAGGCATAATAACAGGCATAATTATTAACATAATAATTTTAGCTTCTGGAGAGGCTAAAAGGACTATAATAGAATATTACATAAAACATAGAGTGACACATTTGCAAACCTGAAGAAAACAGATGACTTCCTGGAAAAAATACAATTTTTCATAGTTGATCCAAAATCTAGTAAATGTGAATAGACTATGTATTCAAAGAGGTCATGATGGGCAACCTATTGATGAATCCAAGAAATATTTTTGGGTTGGAGACTGTTTGGAAGGATTAAGAAAGAGATGAGTGAAACTAATTCTTATTAATCTGGTCTAATTGGGTGAAAAAAAACCTGATTTAATGCAGAGAAAAGCAATTAGGGGAAAGAGAAGGAATCACCTTGGAAACACCACAAAGTATAGCCAAGTGGCAATGCACATCCAAGTGGCAGAGTATAACGACCACCAAGTATGCATACTCACAGACTTCTCCAGATGATGCCCTAGAATGCAAAAAGAAAATAGGTTATTCTTATTTTTTTAAGATTTATTTATTTATATGAGAGAGAGTGAGGATGAGGGCGGGAGAAGGTCAGAAGGAGAAGCAGACACCTCGCTGAGCAGGGAGCCTGATGTGGGACTTGATCCCAGGACTCCAGGACCATGACCTGAGCTGAAGGCAGTCACTCAACCAACTGAGTCACCCAGGCACCCTTATCTCTTTTCTTCACTTCTAGATGTTTGTGTTATTTTATAACATGTAAAAGATAGCGCTGTGTACAAATATACTGATAATATACATATAGCAGGGTGAACGTTAAAAAAAAATTTAGCAATATGGGTGAATAACCAAAAATATTTAGGGGTATATCCATATAGTAGACTTGAACTGCAATGAAAAGCCTAGAAAACGTTCTCAACTGGAGAACGTCGGAAGGCTTGTTCTTTTCAAGAAGATGCAATTCATGCTTAAGGTGTTTGAACATACTGAAAAGAGATCTGTGCAGTTTCGGCAAAGTTTGGATTGAATTCGAGGATAAGGACATGGATATTAAATAACAGTAATTTTCTTACACAAACAATTATACAACTCTAGGGGAAACAAAATATTGGGCAAGATAGACAAAGTTACTAATCATACCATGCGCATGAATAGCATTTACATAGTTGTAATTATTTAAAAGCAACCCAAACATGGACATAGATAAAATTACTATATAACAATACTAAGTGGATCAGGACCTAGGAAGGGTGTGTGTTATGGGAGGAAGGTGAAAGGGTTACAGCTTTATCTTCCAAGTGAGAAGTCACTGTGATAGATAATGTCTGACACTGAAAAATAAAAGTAGTATCTATATAAGTATCAAATAAGAAAGTAAATCTCAAGAAGGGAACATTACGTTTGACCTCAAGGAGACCAGAGACTCAAGGGAGAGAGCAGTGCACAAAATTGTCTATCATAAATAGGGGACCCAGAGGATAGAAAAACTAATTCTGTCCAGTTGCTCAGGAAAGACATGACAGAGAAAGAGAAAGCCTCATCATCCATTCTCTCCATCTTTTCCTAATAGAATACACTCCCTGTTCCCTATCTCCACCTTAGGTTTCACATGAGCACAAGATCACTAGAGAGTCTATTTCCCGCCTCCCTTCCTGCTAATTAGGACCATGTTACTAAATTCTGAAGGGAGCAGAAGTGATGTTTGCAATTTCTGGATTACACGCTTAAGAAGAAGCTCCTGGGGGCGCCTGGGTGGCTCAGGTTAAAGCCTCTGCCTGCGGCTCGGGTCATGATCCCAGGGCCATGGGATCGAGCCCCGCATCAGGCTCTCTGCTCTGTGGGGATCCTGCTTCCTCCTCTCTCTCTGCCTGCCTCTCCACCTGCTTGTGGTCTCTGTCTGTCAAATAAATAAATAAATAAAAATCTTTAAAAAAAAAAAAAAGAAGAAGCTCCTGGTTTTCTATTGGCTACTTTAGCCCTTCTCGTGGGTTGAGCTGCAGGTGTTAGTAGCCTGCCTAGACCACGCGGACAGGGACAAATGTCAGAGGATGGCAGAGCAGCAAAATATAGAGCGTCTGGGCCCTATGACCCAGTGGAACAGCACAGCCTACTTGGAGCCTGTCCACCAGTTCAGACTTTTACATGAATTAGAAACAGAGCTTCCCCTTTGTTCCAGTCACAATTAAAGTATCCAAAGCAATATCTTAAGTAACATAGGGACCCTGTCTGGAAGGAGTTCTTGGACAAGATACAAATGGGAGAGGCACCGGGGCCAGGAATGATGAATGTGGGGGCTGCAGTGGGGATGTCCGAGGAGACAGGGAAGTTGGAACTCAATGGTGTGATGCCAAATACGGGAGCTTTCACTTACTCGATAAGAAATTAGGAGCTATCAAAGATTCCTTTATTATCAATAGTGCAAACTCTGTCATTAAAGTCATGTAATTATCTGAAAATAATCTATAATCTAAATTATGCATTTTTAAAACTACATAATAGATTACATGCAAACTTCATACGACAGATCACATACAATGCAGGCTATCTCTAAGAATATCCTGGTTGGAACTGTAGCTTTTCTGCTACATCCAAATTTGTCTTCCTCCATTCAAATGATCACTTTAGAGCCTTGGGAAATAATTTCCTATTTCATATATAAAATAGGAATTTCTGGTGATAAAGTTATCTTCCCACTATTAAAAAACTTCCTATGGAAATACTCTGGCCTTATTAAGCAATGTTTCTAAATAGTCTACGATGCTGAATAGAAACTTGAACTAAGACTAATAAATTGGAAAGAGATTAATATTTAATAACTGCTGATAGAAAGATCAGCTGGATAGCCACATGGAAAAAGAAATTAAATTCACTTTACATATGATAAAACAATAAAAAAGTAAAAATAAAAAGACTACAATTCTCATCCCAATAGGAGTACAAAAGAACTTTATAGCAATGAGAAACAAGGTATATGAGAGCTACTAAAGGGAAGATGAAAAATGTATCCGAAATAGAAAGAAAACAAAAGATAAGACGTAATAAACTTATTTGATTACACATGAATAAAATGATTAATATTTTTAGAGTGGAAGCAAATCCATAATGCTTTCTACTTTTTACTAAAAAAATTTACAAAAGGACAGAAAAGAGATAAGAAGATACAAATAAAAGTCAATGCTTAAAATGATATTCAGATTTCCTAATATTAAAAGTGCAAACTGAAAAACTGTGACCTAGTTCATGCTATTATATTAGCAAATAAGTGTTTAATTGCATGTACCCTCATCCAGTAACATTGCATATTAGTCTTTTTAAAAAGTTGTCTGGAAGAATACAATCCCTCTATAATCGATCTTTTAACACAGTAACTCACTTTGAGTAGCATATGCCCAAGAAAATATTTAAAAGAAAAAAATCTACTCATACAAAGATGTTTCTAGCAATTCCATTCTTTTAAGTCAGGAAAAAAAAATCCCACAATTAGGAAGTGGATAGGTAAACTTTGGTGTATTGTTGCTGTCATAGATTCTAAGTAGCCATTAAATAATACTGATATATGTAAAACTGTATGCAAAAAATGTTTCAGTGAGCACCAAAATGTTAAATAGAACATAAATTATTCTGTTTACTGATGAAATTTATGTAAAATTTAGGTGTTACATTGAAAAGTATCAAAAAGACATATATGTAATTAACTAGAGTTTAACATTAAATAATTCTTTATCTTTTTTTCTGTAGCATGTTGAAGGGTGCAATAAAAAATAACAGATTAACTGGTCAGGTGAAGAGAAAAAATACTTCAACCAGCTCCTAATCACCTCGAATCCTGGAGCCACAATTGTTAGAAGTACCATTTACTCTCTAGCACATGCCAGCAATTCTGCCGGCCTCCTTAAACAGAGCATCTTGGTTAGGCATCCCAGCAACCCTGCAAGCTGGAAGTTATCTTCCCCATTTTACTGATGATAAATTGAGGCGTAGAGACCGAGAATAACTTACCAGACATCATACCAATATAACACACCAACATAACATTGTGGAGCCTAAATTAGAATTTAGTTCCTCCTCCAAAGTTTTTATGAAGACCTTTTTTTAATTAGGATCAAAATAGCCCATACTTGTGGGGGAAGATATGGAAAGGTAGGGGGAAAACATTATTTAGAGAAAAAAAAATCCGTAATTCCACCATCCAGAGGCAATCACTCAATATTTTCACCAGTTTCTTTCCAGTGGTTTTCCAGTATATTTTCTTTTTCATCGTTGAATTCATAGTCCACATATAATTTCATATCCTGTTTTTTTTATTTCACATTACCCCATGCTCATGAGTTTTAATGGTAGCACACACACATTCCATACATGTAGGTAACCATTCTAATATACACTTAAATGTTACCAGTTTTTCACTATTACAGAAAGCACCATTATAAATCTCTTTATACACAAATAATCCTCAGCAAGAAAATCAATTAAAAGATAAATAATTTTAATAAAAAGTATGAATAATTTTAAGACTCTTGTCACATTTTACCAATTCTCTTTCAGGGAACGTTGTATGGGCTCACGCCAGCAGTGACTGAGAAGGTTTATCTCACAACACCCTTACTGTGACAATCATTACTTTCTATCTTTACTAGTGGATAGGTGAAAAATTAGACATACCATTCTTATTTGAACCTACAGATGAAAGTTTATTTTTCACATGTATTTTAAAAACGCAGTGGTCAGGGGCACCTGGGTGGCTCAGTGAGTTAAAGCCTCTGCCTTTGGCTCAGGTCATGATCCCAGGGTCCTGGGATCGAGCCCCACATTGGGCTCTCTGTTCAGCAGGGAGCCTGCCTCCTCCTCTCTCTCTGCCTGCCTCTCTGCCTACTTGTGATCTCTGTCTGTCAAATAAATAAATAAAATCTTTTAAAAAAATAAAAATAAAAACGCAGTGGTCTTCTTCAGAGGTTATGCTAATTCCCGTGAATTCTTCCAGTATTGGGCATGTCATGAAGCAATCATAAGCCCCAGAGTTTCCTATTACAATAGGCTGCCTCCCAAATAAAGCATATCTGCCATCTTTATTTCATTTATTCACCCACCCATCCATGCAATCCTTAAACAACATTTATGGAAAGTCTTTAAAGTATTCACATCCTCTAACCCCACAGACTCTCTGCTAGTAGAACCCCTTCTGTGGACCGGTCACATTTGATTTGTTTTCTAAAGAAAATTTAAGAAAGGAAATGCAAGGAAATTGCTCCCCTACCCCCAATCTTTTGCTTTTCTTTGTTTCTTTCACCTCGTTTCTGAAGAGCAAAGCATATTACCAAGAATAGCTGTGTTGAAAACAGTAGAAATTAAGCAGATGGTAGCACCTGTGGCTTCATAACTATAGGCTTTTTAATGAGGCCACATATCTGGTTGTGCTGATGTCCACGTATTCTCGGTTTTGTTGGGAACAACTCCAAGCCTTGACAAGATTCTAGTTCAGAGTCTTTCCCATAGATAGATAGATAGATGGATGGATGGATGGATGGATGGATGATGGGTTGATAGTCTCTGAAATAACAATGAATGATTGTTTCACTCTCTAATTTAATCTACTATGGAGCAAGCATTCTACGAAACAGCGATCGTAGATCGTAGATCGTCACTTACAGTAAATATGTCCTGAGGTTGGTCTATCTGTAAACCCATTACCCACCTCAGGTCTGACTAATGGTGTGTCCCTTGGTAGGAGAGAGCAGATGGGTACAGACTGATTCCCCTGCACCCAGGACCATATGTTCTTTATATCTTGTGTGTGCACGTGTGTGATGTGGGGATAGGTTGGTGAGTACTGGGTAAGACTTCAGTTACTAAGACTTCACACAGCCGGCCATCTATGCATTTGTTCACTTGACAAATGCATGGGGGTGCTTTCTATGTACTAAATTTTAGAGATAAAATAAGGAATAAGATGGGTAACGTCACTTTCCATGTGTACAGTCCTTGCATGGCTCTTACACTTCAAAGGAGAAAGACAGTTAACATAAGGAAACAATATAAAAACAAGATGTCAGATCATGATCAGATCAATAGGGTGATATGGTAGCATCACTGGGGACTGGCCACTTTAGACTTCCTAAGTACAGAAAGGCCTCTCTGAGAAGGCAACATTTCAGCTGAGTCCTGTAGGGTGAAAGAACACTAAGAAGTCAGCCACGATGAACCTCCACGGAGGGACGGAGGGCTTTGGCAGCAGAGAGCGGCTTCTCGAAGGCACCGACGGCCAACCAGTGGGGCTGGAGTAATGTAAGGGCTGGGGAAAGAGAAAAACGAGGTAAGTTTTGAGAGAAGAAGACATTATCTTCCATGAGGTCTTGTGAAAGGGTTTAGACCTTCCTGCAGGAGCTGAGGGAAGACTTTGAAAGGCTTTAAGGGTGAGGGGGATGTCAGGGAGAGATCCAGTCTGATTTTGATTTCTCTTGTCCACATGGCTAGCTCCCTTCCCTCCGATTGCTTGCTTAAATATCGCCTATCCTGTGACGTCTCCTCTGTCCACTTTCTTTAAAATTGTGAACACTACTCGTCCTCTCCAACTGCTCTTCTCACACTTCTGATCCCCTTGAACCTGCTTGAACTTTTCTTTTCCCAGGACATTTCTCACCTTCTAAAATAAAATGCAGTTCATGGTTTGCTACAGTTACTATTCGTCAGTCTCCCCTGGGAATCTAAGTTCCACCATGGAAGGAGTATTTGTGTGGCTTACTGACCTATTGTCCTGAGAGCCTGGAAAGGTAGCCAGCACATAGTAGGAACTCAAAAAACACTTGCTGATTGAATGAATGCGTTGACATAAAGACAGAAATTTGGTGTAATAAAGACATAGCATATTTATTTTTTTAAACCAGTTTTTCCCAGAGAATGATCTCTAGGAAACCACCCTCTCATCCACAGCAAGGGAAGAAATGGGATGGGATGCTTCAACAGCCATTGTCACTACTCCATTCTAACTGTCTCAGTGGCAATTTTTTTATGGCATTAACAGCGGGGGTCCTCAAGGGGTGAAGAGCTGCCCTGTGTTATTCTTGAGCATTTACCCAAGCTGGCATGTCATTTCACTTGGACTGTCATAGGGGCATGAAGCAATGTGCTTTTTATTGCTTGGGACTTCTTGTGCTCTACATTATAGTCCCGCTGCCAGCAACAATAACAGCACGTTAAAGCCCATTCATTCCTGTACTGGAATGCACTAGTCCATATTGTTCAGCTGTGGCCATCAGTGCTATCACATCAGCTCACAGAGGGGCACAGATGATTAGCTGCTGCGGTTACTGACGTTTCAAGCATGGCTCAAACACAAACCTTGCACAATCATTACAAAATACCAAAACGTGCTGACAAGCTCTGCTTTCGCACCTCAAAATTGTACCTACCTTCCCATTCTAGGCGGGATCATAAGGCAGGACGAGGACAGCTAAAGCAGCCACAAAATTAGCACCTCAACCTGGAAGTCCCCTGCATGTGTGGAGTGCACCCTCACGATGGGGAGACCCCAATCCTGAAGGTAGCTCAGAGTGTGGAGGAAAAGGGAAAGAAAAGAAGAACCAGCCCTCACTTTCAAAGTTTACAATTAAGTCAGGAAGACAAATGTCGCAGAAATTAAGGGCCTAATGAACTGATTTATAGAAGTAGCTGTTTCTTGGCAGCCCTCAGGATGTTCCTTTGCCAAATCATTTGACTTCCCAAAAGACAAGGAAAAGGGAAAACTGGTATTTTTACTCCTTGGTTGAAGCATCCTTACCCCTAAACACTGGGAAGGGTTCTTTCTGAAAAGTGAGCTAAAAGAAATAGAAAGCAAAGATTCATCTTGGAAAGCTCAATTAGAAAGGATTTGGTATTTTAGGGCGATTGGGTGGCTCAGTCAGTTAAGCGACTGCCTTCAGCTGAGGTCATAATCTCGGAGTCCCAGAATCGAGCCCCACATCGGGCTCCCAGCTTCATGGCGAGTCTCTGACCTTCTCCTCGCTCATGCTCTCTCTCACTGACTCTCTCCCAAATAAATAAATAAAATCTTTTTTTAAAAAAAGGGAGGGTGCTCAATGGGTTAAAGCCTCTGCCTTCGGCTCAGGTCATGATCCTGGGGTGCTGGGATCGAGCCCGCATAGGGCTCTCTGCTCAGTAGGGAGCCTGCTTCCCCCTCTCTGCCTGCCTCCCTGCCTACTTGTGATCTCTCTCTGTGTCAGGTGAATAAATAAAATCTTTAAAAAAAATTAAAATTCTAAAAAAGGATTTGGCATTTTAAAGAATGACAGTCAACTGCTGAATACAGAAGAAAATATATATTCATAAGAACTTTCCCTAAAGAAACCGTAGGTTAATGCAACTCTATCTTAATGAAAGAAAATAAGGATCCACACTGGAATGAGCTTAGGAAATTTGCCTTGGGTATTGAACTGGAGAATTGCAGCAGAATTAAGAGGCAAAGGCTAATGCATATTAGCCCTGAAGGAATTAACTCAGATTATCTATCTATGAAGTAATGCAAGAAGAAAGAGGTAAATTCGGGGGCTCCAGCTTGGGAAAGGAATTCCATTTCCTGGGATCACTGGAGCAGTGCAGAGGCCTGCACACAGACCCATCAGCTTGGAGAAGGATCAGAGGACTCTGGTGCTGAGGCCACGCTGGGCATTCGTGGGGGAGGGGCTCCACTTACTGGAACAATTTCCTGCATTGGGAGGAACGAAAAAAAGTGAGGGGAGAGTCTTTGATTTAGGATGTGTACACGAAGAGATTCAACCTCTATAGTCACAGAATCTGTTGGAAAACCACGAGATGGCTTTTTCAAACTTTAGTTGATTTGTTTGGGTGTATTAGAAAATGTCTGAAGAAAAGCAAAATGCCCTTTGAAGAGAGAAGGCAAGTCGGCCAAAGACTGTATATAAGTAGGTGAGGGCAATAACTGCTGGGACTGGGAAGCAGGGAGAAACTACTTAGGTACTCCACACCAAAGCAAATTCGTCTATGGGGGAACAAGGCCGGCCCCTGGAATTCAGTTCCTGATGTGTCTTCGTTCTGTGAGAGGGGAAGCCGGGGAGCATTAAGGACATGAGTATTGATTTGCAGGGAAGCTGGAGACAGGGAATATCCAGGCCATCCAACTCAGTCAAAAAGATCCATCCTCTCCAGTTGGACTCCCACCAGTGCCACCGCAAAAAGAAACCACAATTCCCACATAGTTAATGACTTCTTCACTTTAGTGAAGAAAAATAGCTCTCCTCCATTCAATCTTCTTGAACTCTCCATAGCTCCCAGCTGTTGATCAATACCTATTATCTTGTCCCTGCTTCTGAAGCAGTTTGGTTAGGCTTCCTTCCTTCCGTCCTTTGCTTCTTCCCTCCTGCCTTCACTTACTCATTCAATAAATACGTATCAATCCTCCCAGAGTTCTAGACCCTAAAGGAAGATGAATAAGACCGGGTCTGATTCACATCCCAGTATAAGACACTGTCCTTGGGCAACAGAGCCAGGAAAGTCATCCCCTTTTCCTTGGATTCACCTTCTCCGTATTTCACAGCTTATGACGGGGCTCCTTTCCCACCCAGCTCTTCATATAGGTACAGGGTAAATCAGTGTAAATCCAAACCCACTTTCCATTGCCCCTACTCCAGGAACATAGCCATGCCTTCTTCTGGCTCAGCAGAAAAAGTGACACTTCCATTCAACCAGCATGTTGCTGTCACCAATATATAACTGCGGCCCCCCACTCCTATTTATCAGGCTAATTCTTAGAAGCTTAACTCAAAACTTAAGAGATCCAAAAAGCTGGGGCAGCTAGGTGGCTCAGTCGGTTGGGTGACCAACTCTTGGTTTTGGCTGGGATGGTGATCTCAGAGGGGTGATCTCAGGATCGTGGGCTCTGCACTTAGTGTGGAGTCTGCTTGGGATTCTCTCTCTTCCTCTTTCTCTCTTCATCTTCCTCCCTCTCAAGTGACTAGATGAATCTTTAAAAAAGAGAGAGAGAGATCTAAAGAGTTGCTTTTTAACAGCCCCACTGAATGCATGGTAACGCTTGTCACCCATGACATACTGTGAACATATGCGTACATACATTTCTATATTCTCTTGTTCATGTGCTGCTATTTAATTGCTCCCTGATTTTGTGTATCTTGGCTTCCTCAATAACTTTCCCTTTCGTTTGATACTCTTAAAAGCACTTAGTATATAACTGTACTCATGGTACATTTAAAATGTTGTTCAACAAATATTTGCCTCACTATCATCTTTCTCTTCCTTCCTCAATTTACTAGAGTGCTCTACACATTCATTACCGTGGTAACAGTGGCCTGTCAGACTCATCCCAGGCCAAAACACAAACGAACAAGCCATGTTGAGCCCACTGTGTCTCCTCCTCACTGGCCATAGAAAGTGAATGTTTTGAATACATCACATTTTCATGCCCATCTTTCCTCATTCTGCACAACCAAAGCATTTGCCCAGCTCCTTTCCACTCTGATGACAGCAGCCCACCTCTAAGATCTAGAGATAACATCTACCACCTTAGCCACTGGACTCAGCAAATGACAGTGTGTTGAGTGCTTTGAAGATGTCCAGGGCATACCAACGAGGGACACCTTGGACAATCTCAGGTCCCATGACTTCACTGCACACAGCACTTTTTGGTACAATTTGGAGGGACAGGAGGTCAGCTGTGGCCTTCAGAGCCATAGGGACCTAGGTTTGAAGGTCAGATCAGCCACTTGCAAACAGTGTAAAAATGGGTGACATTAACTACCCACAGGGGTGCCTCAATCCCCTCATTTGGGAACTGAAGATAATGCTACCTTCTTTGCAAGATCACCAGGGGGACTAAATGAGAAAGTAAATGCCAGTGTTGTAGCTTTTCCACACTAATTCCCTGGCCTCTTAACCAGTTCTGCCAAACCCCCCACCTCACCCTCTGCTTCTCTGAAGGGTCACAGTGGCTTCTCGCCACCACTGGACAACGTTTTTATTCTCATCAGATGAAAATAAAATGATTTTACTTTCTAACTAGAATCCAAAAATTGTCCAGAAGCAGAAGGAGGCAAGTGTCAGAAAACCCAATTCAAATTACTTGAGCAGAAAGGGAATTAAATGGGTCCCAGCCAAGAAGTCCGGGTATAACGTGTTAGACCCAGCTGGGATGGAGCTCGAAGATACCTCCAGCACCCAGCCTGTTCTGGCTCTTGGGCTGGCTCTGCTCTCCTTCCATTGTTGAGTCCCTTCTTGGGCTCCAAGAGGTCCATCATGGTCCAGTCGTGCCTGCCCCACAAGGTTCAAGTCCATCATGAAAAATCAGCCTTCTTTCTCTAGGTCTCAAAAAAAAATAAAAATAAATAAATAAAACAGACTTTTTTGGGGAGGGGGACCACTTTGGGTTGTGGTCCCATTCCTGAACTAATTACAGGAGCCAGGAGACAGGAGCTGGACTGGCTGCCTGACAAGCAGACACCTATGAAAGGGACCCCATCAGTGCACATCCTTGAGTTTGGGGAGATGGTCCTGAGTTTAAGCAGGTGGATCTCTGCTCTGAGTGGGAGTGGTGGCTAGAGTCTAGCGTGTTAACGTTGGAGGGCCAGGAGAAGGGGCTTCTGGCAAAGAGGCAGAAAGAGGATTTTGGAGCTCCCAGAATGACTTTTCAAGACTTCACCGTTTGGCTCTGACCCAATTTTGTCCATCTGGAATGTGGCTACTTGCACAGATTCTAGGCTGCCTGGATCCAGATTCTGGCTCTGCCACTCCCTAGCTTAGACAAGCCCCTTCTCGGCACCTCTGTTTCCTCATGTATGAAAAAGAATAACTGCCAGTCTGTACCAGACTTTGCCAGACCTTAAGACAGGGCTTGGCTCTTGTGAGCTCTCAGTCAGGCTTCCTCTGTTACTGGAGACCTCAGGGAAAGCATGCTCGCAACATGGCCAAGGGCATTCATGGTGAACTGCAAGTGCATGATTAAAGCTGTGTGTGGAAACATCCTCAGAGAAGCAATGACCCAAAATCACACTCTGGATTTCCTAACTCCCTGTGGCGTGGGCACAAAAACTTTGTATTACACACACACACACATACACAAAGTGTCATTAAATGTAATTAAAATTTAAATTTAAAACGGGAAGGATGGCGATTGAACGTCCCAGCTCCCGGAAGCCTCCGCTTACTGAGGTCTTACACAGATGAGCATCTAACATGCATTTCATTAAACCAGGAAAGCTAGAGCCTGGCTAATTGCATACCTGGTAGCAGGATTCATTACAGAGGCCCCTTAATCAGATGGTTAGCGTGAGTGATTCCCCTTGGAAGGTGACCTGACTAGTATCTAAAAACACTCAGATGTCCCGGCTGGGTTGATGGAGGGCAGGAAGCGTAACCTTTGACCAGGCAAGTGGTAACAACATTGGCCTTTCTGCAACCAAGAACCAAAGGAATTAAAATTGAGTCATTCACCAAGTAGATTGCATTTAGAGTCACCTATAAATCTCTCTGAAGCATTTACCAAAATGTTTGCTTTTCTTAGTAATTTAAAACGAATGGGGAAAGGCTATCTACCAAACACTGAAAACAAGGAACTTGGCTCCCTTCTCATGATTCCGTTGCAGCCGTCGGCTGTTACTTTCCTGAGCATCTCCTCCAACATGATAAGGATCCTGCAAATTACAGTTAATTGTTCCACAGACTCAATAGATTTCTGCCCCATCAGCTGAATAAGCTGAAATTATTCTGAAATGATGTACATATGTGGCTGACACCGGATTTCTCACAAACTGAAGCAGAGATGATGAAAATTCATTTCATGTAATTTACTTGCAATCTTCCTTTGTTTTCCACTTCCCCTTTAATAGCATTCAGATTGTGTTTTGCAATGCCACCAACAATCTGAGTGGGACGCAGGGGACCCAATGCTGTGGTGGTTCCTGTTTGTAGTTACGCTGTTTATTCTGGGGCTGGGGGTGGGGTCTGGATGGAGATATTCCTTTCTTTTTTTTTTTAAGATTTTATTTATTTATTTGGCAGAGAGAGACACAGCAAGAGAGGGAACACAAGCAAGGGGAAGTGAGAGAGGGAGAAGCAGGCTTCCCATTGAGCAGGGAGCCCCATGCAGGCTCCATCCCAGGACCCTGGGTTCATGACCTGAGCCCAAGGCGGATGCTTAACGACTGAGCCACCCAGGCACCCCTGGAGGGAGATATTCTTTTACAGTGAGGTTAAACCAAGCAAACGTAAGTATAAGCACAGTTCAAACCCGATTTTTGGCTCTGTGTGGTATCGTAAGGTTTGGTTAGTCAGTGTGAAGATCTAGTTGTAACTCTGTTTTCCCACTCCCCTTTTCGTCAATGTTTCAGCTTTGACCACGGCCACTTAAGGACGGATGCAAAGTAAATGTAGCTTTGATAATGCTTCAGACTTTGACACTACATCATGTTATCCTTCTCAAGCAATGTATTGATTTTAAAATTGGCTTCCTGACTTCTAAAGTAATTGTCAATT
The DNA here is from genome assembly GCA_003697995.1 of Taxidea taxus jeffersonii. NCBI lineage: Eukaryota > Metazoa > Chordata > Mammalia > Carnivora > Mustelidae > Taxidea > Taxidea taxus. The sequence continues at coordinate 74,245 of ML109029.1, forward strand.
CTTTTTCTAATGGAGTTCCTGCCTATTGAATATACATACCTTTTTTGCTTTTCTTCTATAGGTGAGGTGCCTCAGAATCATTCTTGTGTTCTTAAGATAAAAGAATTGAGGGAAACCAATGGAGCTGTGGTTCATCTCACGCCTTCCCTCTCCTGCTTCGTGAGGATTCTCTCCGCACTCCCCATCTTCACGCGGTCCCGGAATGTTACCATCGAAACTGCAGATGGTATTGGTCTAGTTGTAAGAGAGATGATCTCATTTTGTTTTCATCGGCAAAATTTGGTTTGGATTTTATATTTGTTTAATTGGCCTCTATCCCATAGAACCCAGTGGGTAAACATGACCCCGGCAGGAATTTACCCTGCTTGTAATTTCACTTGTAATCAGTACTTTATGTATGCTGTTGGGAATGAGTTAGAAGAGCCACAGGGATCTAGAAACAATTAGTGACAAAGAAGGAGAGAATCTGAAGGTCTGGGTCATTTCTCAGGGTGGTTTGAGTCATTTCTGAGAAGGCCTGTGATTATCTCTTTATTTCCAGGTAGATGGAAATTTCTTGGCAATGAATGCCCTTAATGGTTGTAGGAAAGTAATGAAAAATAACAGCAAGAGTTCCACAAGCCACAGTGAGTGTTTCTTCCAGGGTCTACCATAGCCCCCCTCAGACTGCCCTCCCCTCCTGGGAAGCCTCTTGGTGTTCAAGGCCCCCAAGAGGTCAGCTTAGCGCTATCTCTCTGTGGCTTTGTTTCAGCATATTCATCATTAATCATTCATTCAACGGTGTTTCTTAAGTGTTGGCAACGTTCCCTTAGGCCCTGGCAACCACTACCCCACCCTGGGCCTCACGACCTACAGAGCTGGTTCTGGACATTCCACCTTCTCTAAGCCATGCTCCAGCTCCCCAAGACCCCAGAATTGCCTGTAAGTGGCCCCGGGAGGTGGAAAAGGACTAGCTATGGTGGGTAGGATGGGCGTGAGCGTAAGGCTGGTGGTCAGGGTTGGAAGAGAAGTGGTGGCAGTTAACCAAGGCCACGGCCTCTGGCTGCGGTGTCTCAGGTCCTGCCCGCAAGGTGTTGGATGGTGAAGGAGAGACACTGTCCCAGCACTCCCTGAGCCTCTGACCCAGCTGGGAAGACAACTGTGGAAGAAGTGATTAGAAGGGGGCTGGGCTCTGCAAATGAGAAGCACAGGGCGCTTTGGGCCTCCCACTAGCCTGGGAGCTTGAGTAGGGGAGAATGGAGGACAGGAGGGACTCCTTCTCCCAGGAAGTCCTGCCCACAGTGTACACCCAGGATCGCCCAGGTACCCAAGTCAGCACTTGCACACTAGGACTGAAATGCGCAGGAACTGTGACATCCTTTGTTATGTGTAAGTCTCCCGTGCTGAGGTGGCTTTGTCTCTTCTCATTTCAAGCATTCTATTCCGGTCTAACTCATTCTCTTTCTAGTTCCCCTTAATTGATAAAAAGATTTTTTTTTTTTCCCAGTAGCAGCTGAGTAGTATCTCAAGAGCAATACAAGATCCATTTTTCTTAAATAAAGAAGCTACTTTTCCTTTAAACTGTGGAGTATAAATTCCTCACCTTGCTACCCATTTCAGGAGTCACTTGACCCCCAGCTCTATGACCTTGAGCAAGTCACCTCATCTGTGCTATGGGGAGAACAGTACTGACCTCAGAGCCTGGTGTGATGGGTAATGAGATGAAGCATTAAAAGCACAGTGCCTAGAATAGGACAGGTTTCAGTACATGGTAGACATACTTCTCTGTCTCCCACCAACCTTAGAAACCCAGACTGCTTTCTGAAAGCTTTTGAATTAAAACGAGAAAAGGAAGGAAGGGAGGGAGGAAGGAAGTGAGGAAGACAAGTGGGCTATATTCTTCATATTCAATAATACTCGGCTTCACTTTAATGTTAAGAAGCCATGATTACGTTTTCTACAAAGATAGATACCTAATAGTAAATACATGCATGCATGCGTAAGAAAAAACCAGAAATGGGGAGCGAGGAGACTACTCCTTTAAGGTGAAAGACATACAATTAATGCAAATATCATCATTCAGACTTCGGTTTTATTTGCAATAAATTTGTAGTTTAAAATCAGACAAATGAATTCCCGAGCAGAATGGCATTCTTGGAAAGATACTAGACAGAAATCTGGTGGCTTCGCCAGGACTAAGGGCTGCAAACAAGTCAATGGCTGTGGAGATGATGATAAGTATCTTGACACTTAGGATTCCCTTTGAATCTGAACCTTTCCCCACCTTCTGCTGCTCTTTGGAGAGGAGATACTTCAATGATCCTCCCATTTATCTTTGTTCCGCATCATGCTCCTGCCGTCCAGAGTCTATTTCTCAGTTTTACTAAAATGCTTTCCAAAAATGAAGTTCTAAGATAAAGAATCAAATTCTGGAATTATCTGAGCTCCAGTAACGCCGAAGACATGAAAATCCATAGAATCATAGCTCTCGGTGGGTTGATAAATAGCACTTTTATCCTCACCTTGGGTTTCTGGTGTGTTATGGTAATGTAACATGCTCCCTTTCTATATTTACTGTCTCTGCCTCCTTTATTTATAGGGACTGACAAAACCAGACATCTATATTTTGTGTTCTGTGTGTTTTTGGGGGAAGGTGGATCTATAGGCGTATAAATGGATTATTTTCTAGATAATGTAGTAAGTGCAGCCTAATACAGTTTTTCTAAAGGCAGTGTGACTACCTCCATAAAGTAAATTTAAAGATAAAAGCTGTTTGGAAAGCTGTTTTTAGCCGTTGGAAAAAATAATGGATGCAGTAAATAAAATGTTAAGAAAAAATTTATATAGAAAGCCACACCCGTGTTTCTCCTCCTCACTCAGCCCCTCTATTTTCAGGGCGGGCTTTGTTGAAGGCATGCATTTAACAAAACAATCTTAAACGCCATTGCAGTTCTTGCTTTCTCAACTTACAAACATGTCCCCAGTTTTCTCCAGAACGAACAGATTGTATTCATTCACTGTGAGCCCACATGCTCTAGTGACTATCAGTGGCCTCAGTCACCGTGATTTATATTTTGATAATCGCCGCCTTCCGAGGAATTCAAACTGTTGCAAGATAGCACCTTGGAAACCACATCATACTTCAGAAGCCCTCCTAATGCAATGTTTCATGTTTATCAATGGGGAAACTGAGGTTCTTAAGAGATTATGGGATTAGCCAGATGATTCTTGGGCAGATCCAGGATGGCAACCCAGGATCGCAGAACACTAGACCCGACCACAGCTGCCTCCTGTCAGCCCCTAGCACCTCTGCGGGGTCCTAAATGGTAAGTGGAGGGCAGGAAGTCACAGAAAGGTAACATCTGACTTGTCAGTTTTTCCAGCTCAGGCGGACCAGGTGGCTGCAACCTGCCTCTACACAGGGCTTGTTGAAATAGCAGAATCCTAACCAGACCCAGGATGTGATGACTTTTCTGTTCTTTATTTCATGGGAAGCTGAGTCCTGGGTACTGGGTCCCAACACAGTGCCACTGTGTCATAGAATTGGACTTCCTCTGAGCCTGGTACATACCTTTCTGCAAATTTTATTGCCACCAAGCCGAATCAAAGGACTGTGTCATGATTCTCCTAGACATAACTCCCTGGGGTCCATCCTGGCCCTTGCAGGTTGGACAGGGCCCTGGAGGGAAGTCAGAGCTACATGACTTTTTCAGACGAAGAGTTGAACCGGGAAGCTGAGTCCCCTGTACACCAGCACGACTCCTGGCAGCTGCATTCAAGCATGAATGTTTTTCCCCTGGGCTCACAGAACTGATGCAGTTCACACAGTCTCAGGACATGCTTTCTCCCAGCACACATCATGGGCCTGCAGAACCCTGGGGAGGTGTTAAGAAAGCAGATGTCTGGGGCACCTGGGTGGCTCAGTGGGTTAAAGCCTCTGCCTTTGGCTCAGGTCATGATCCCAGGGTCCTGGGATCGAGCCCTGCATCGGGCTCTCTGCTCTTTGGAGAGCCTGCTTCCTCCTCTCTCTCTCTGCCTGCCTCTCTGCCTACTTGTGATCTATGTCTGTCAAATGGATAAATTTTTTTTAAAAATCTAAAAAAAAAAAAGAAAAGAAAGCAGATGGCTGGCAGCAGGGGTCAGCAGACTGGGGGAGTTCTCAAGAGTTCGAATTTCCCCAGTGCCCGCTGATATGGTGGTCCTCCTTGCTGGGCTTTCAGCTGCCCAGCTGTCTATCAGGCGACTAAGAGCACCTGCCTGACTCCCCAGCTGGCCTGGGAAGCCCTCGTGGGCAATCATTTTAGTAATGGCTGAGCACAGCTGCATTTGAACTGATGACCTGGTAATCTGCCCTAGAAAAGTCCGTATCCCTTTACAAATCCCCCAAGCCTCGCCATCTATTTGACTTGTTGCTCTGAAAGTTTCACACCCTTTTCAACAGGGTAAGCTACCACTTCCAGAGTGTTGTTGAGTCTGAGGGAGAAAGCAGCCCCCTGATCATGTTCCGTTTGCCACTTTTGCCCTCCACCTTCTACTTCACGGCTCACCCCCTACCCCCACCCTCTGGGCAGGCAGGCAAGGTTTTGGTTTAAGGATTCAATGCTGCATTGCTCATTTGGGGAAGTCTGCTGATTATCAACAGAGCAATCAGCCGTAGAAGAGAAGCACTAAAAAAATACCTTCACCCTCAGTGGGGCAATTCTTCGAGAAAAACGGACACAGCAACTTACAAGAATTCAGAAATATACAGATGTCTTCTACTGGACAACCAAGAATTTGTCAGAAATGTTAGACAAAGTCTTATGTTCACATTATTATTGCTGCCGGCAGCATTGTTTCATACAAAACTCACTGGTTAAAAAAAAAAATCGGGGCGACTGGGTGGCTAAGTCGGTTGAGCATCTGCCTTTGGCTCAGGTCATGATCCTGGGGTCCTGGGATCAAACCCCAGGTCTGGCTCCCTGCTCACTGGGGAGCCTGCTTCTCACTCTGCCTCTCTCCCCCTCCAAACCCCTGCCAAGTTGTGCTCTTTCTCTCAAATAGGTAAATAAAATCTTTCTAAAAAATAATCTTACTTTTGCTTCATAATATTGCACTTCCTTGTATGCTCTTGGAAAACGATAACTATAGCAATGTGCTTAAAAATATACATTTCCTGGGGTGCCTGGGTGGCTCAGTTGGTTAAGCAGCTGCCTTTAGCTCGGGTCATGATCCCAGAGTTCCGGAATCGAGTCCCGCATCGGGCTCCCAGCTCCACGGGGAGTCTGCTTCTCCCTCTGACCTTCTAGCCTTTCATGCTCTCTCTCACTGTCTCTCTCTCAAATAAATAAATTAATAAAAAAAAATACATTTCCTGGGGTGCCTGGGTGGCTCAGTGAGTTAAAGCCTATGCCTTCGGCTCAGGTCAGGATCTCAGGGTCCTTGGATTGAGCACACAGACCCCCCCCCCCCCCCCCCCCCCCCGCCCGCCCCGCATTGGCATCCGGCTCTCTGCTCAGCGGGGAGCCTGCTTCCCTTCCTCTCTCTCTGCCTACTTGTGATCTCTGTCAAATAAATAAATAAAAATCTTTTTAAAAATGCATTTCCTTTTCAGTCTTCCATCCAACCAACATATGATCATATTTAGTGAATTGTATTATCTACTAAAGAAAACTAAAAATTGTATAAAATCTGACACGATTAGAACTCCTACACCATTTCAAATTTTGTTCTTATTGTTTAACTATTCTCGTGTTTGTGTTTTTTTTTTTTTACCACTTCCTAATACTTTATGGACTTAAAGACACCAAAACTTATTTAAAATCTGACACAATTAGAAATCCTGGACGATGTCAGAATTGTCTTTTTCTTTCTTTCTTTTTTTTCTTATTATTATGGTTGTCATGTTTGCCACTTCCTGGTGCTTTAGGGATCTAAAGGTACTAAAATTTTTTACATTCTATCGAAATTGACAACTAGCTCTTGGCCCCAGTATAACTCTACTTGAGGAATTCTCTGGTGGTTGAGTATTTGGCAAGATTGTTTTTTATTCTTATGTATTGATATTTATGACGAGACTGAGAAGTAAATGTGCAGGGTATCCAGGCTCCTTCCCTTCGCCCATACATATATTTCATTCCAACAGAAAAGTGATATTCTTTTGCTCATGCTGTTTTGCAAAAGACCTAAAAGAGAAAAGTTTTAATATTCCTTTGAGTTTGGAGGAAGAGATATAGGGCATGCAATGAACAGTTTTAAGATAAACTGACAAATAATGTGTATGTTCGAGTAGCATTTTAAATTCAAAAGTTCCAGATAGAAGAGTAACCCTTCAAAGCATGTTTTTTCCCCAAGAACACTTGTCACATTCCCTCACTGTGGAAGCATTGGGGCAAAGAGTACAGTTTCCTCAGTGTCCCTTATAATTGCTAGAGCTTTCCAAATCCCATGTTCTTAAAAGTATGTTTCTCTCTTTCTCTCTCTCTTAATTTATCCCCACCAAGTATTGCAGAACAGAATTTTTCCTCCAAGCAGACAACTTCTGAGGTAAAATGGCCTAACTACGGATTGTGTCACAGGCTTCAGGTGAAGGCTGAACTCCCATCCTTTTCGTCTTGCTGCTACACCTCAGTCTGGAACCTTGGCTAAAGATGTGGAAAGCCAGGAAGATGGTCAGGATTTCTTTGGTTACTATATTTGTCCTGGGTCTAAAGAAGTTGGTGATTGAAGAGGTGAGCAAAAATGAGGAGATGTTTCTAGAGTCTCTAGCAGAGAAAATTCAAATTAAACTTCCTGTGAGGGGAGATGAGTGGTACACAGGGGGCACTATCCCCTGACAGTTGTACCGTGGACAAGGCTTTGTACTAATGGCTCTGTGCAAAGCAGTTAGTAAACAAAGAACCCTTTAATGAAGGGTTTTCTCAAGTATCCATGTTCGTGGGACTTCACAGGCTCTAATAATTATGCTGTAGGAGTTTTTTTGGGCTGCCATAAGAAACTATGGGTGGTTTAAATAACATAAATTTATTTTTGCACTGTTGCGGAGGCTGGAAGCCTAAGATCGAAGCGTCAGCAGGTTTGGTTTTTCCTGAGACCTGTCTCCTTGGCATGCAGATGGCCCCCTTCTCCCTGTGTCCTCACGTGATCCTAATTTCCTCTTTTTTAAGGACACCAAGGATACCAGTCATATTGGATTAGAGTCTACTGATATGACCTCATTTTACCTTAATTATTTTTGTAAAGGCCCTGTTGTCTCCAAATACAGTCACATTCTGAGGCACTGGAGATTAGGACTTCAAAATATGGATTTGGATGGGGACATAATTCATCCTGTAACATATGTTTCTTATATGAAACATAAGATAACTCTTAAGTGATAATATGTGTTTGGGTTATTGTAGTGTTCTTATATTTTCATTAATGTAATGGTGGCAGTTAGTTATTTCTCTGTCTCTGTGGTGCTGAAAAACTGTAGACTTGAAACTCAGGCAAACTTTGGAAGATTTTCCCAAGACTATTAGTAAAAAGTATTTACTTTTCTGTAACTATGAGATGCAGCACATTCCTATGGATAACAGTAAGGGGTCCAAAAGAAATCACCAATTTATCTGACATGTTTTTATGTAGCCTGGTGAGGTAGAAAGAATATTGTGTTAGAAAGCAAGGGAGTTAAATTTTACTCTTACTGGGGAGAATTGACTTGCCTCAGGGTACTTGTGTCTTATTTCCTTAGCAGAGAGAGTGTGGCACTTAAAAGAGTAGATATCTGTAACAACAACAAAAACCACCAAAAAAAGAGGAGATTTCTGGAGTCAGACTATGCAGGCTCAAATCTACCCTCCCCCCACAAGTGGTGTGATATTGGACCAACTACTTAACCTCTCTGTTGTCCTGTTTCCTTATCTGCAAACAGTAATACCGAACTATCTCAGAGGCAGTGAGATTAAATGACGCTATAACTTCAAAACTTTTATAAGAGTATCTTTCATGATATAATAGCTCAGGTTTCACCATTTTTATTGTCTTTAAAATTTAAGATTGGGGCACCTGGGTGGCTCAGTCAGTTAAGTGCCTTCGGCACAGGTCATGATCCCAGGGGAAGCTGCTTCTCCCTCTCACTCTCCCTCTGTACTCTCTCTCTTTCTCTCAAATAAATAAACAAAAATTTTAAAATAATAAATAAAATGCAAGATTAAATTCGATACTTTTTAAAAAAGATTTTGTTTATTTATTTATTCTAGTGAGAGCACAGCAGGAGGGACAGAGAGAAATCTCGAGCAGACTCCATACTGATTCCGAGGCTCAGTCTCACGACCCTGAGATCATGCCCTGAGCTGAAACCAAGAGTCAGATGCCTAACCCACTGAGCCACCCAGGTACCCCTAAATGAGATACTTCCTAAAGTCTCTTTAGACTCAAAAGGTAAGATGGAAATGTTGTTATTATGCTTTATGGTACTCAAAGTTGCTACATGGCAATTGCATGTCAATATCTTATAGACATTAGAAGACTTTTGGAATAAATTTTCTTCATACTATTTGCAAGTAGTTAGCTGTTTTATACTATAAAGCATCAAATGTGTTGAGTCAGTCTATCCATCACGTTCCCAGAAGCTCCTGAAATCATTTTTGTTATCAGTTCTTCAGTTTGCCCTAAAACACAGACAAGGCAGTACCATATTGTTTTCTGCTATATTTCTATATTACGCTGTTAAAATTTTTTTTCTTTTGCTCTCATAATATCCAATATTTTATTCTGGGTAGAGGAAAGGAATGGGACTTTTCATACTCATATTGAGGATACTAAGGCATTCTATAATTAATAAATATATTAGACCACTATGACGGTTCCTTTCATTTAGAAAATCAGGCATTCAGAGACACTATCCCCTCAATCACAAATCTTTTATGACAATAGTTTGCAGTTTAACTGATAATTAAGTAACATGACAGATGAACCATGGATTGGGGAGATGAGAAATTGTAACTGTTAGAAGGCAATGAATGGCCTGATTCATTAGAATCAAATAGAATGTTTGGTAAAAATATTGATTCTTGATCATTCTTTCAAGCTCTGGAGTGAGGCTAAGAAATCTGCATTTTAGTGAGTGTCCTAGGCTAGCCTTATGGCTGGACAGGCTTGAGAAACACTGCAATAATCCATAGACTAAATCACTAGAACCAGCCCTTGAGAATAGCAGTAGGAGTGGAAAAGAGGGGTACAGACACACTTAGAATCACTATGAACATTGACTATAATATAATATTTCTATGTATCGTATTATACTACCACTACTTAAAATATATTTCAAGTCCACTTCAAATGCATTATAAATTTACAATGAATTCTCTTTCATTGAAAAATATTTTACTTTTAGGTTTTAAAAAGGGAAAACTCTTTTAACTCTTTTAGAAATGTTTAATTTCAGAGGAACAAAGCAATGGACCATTAATTGCCATTAACTGTCCAGAAAACTCAATTTAGCAAATACTTTTGAAGTATTTTTTTAAGATTTTTATTTATTTATTTGACAGACAGAGATCATAAGTAGGCAGAGAGAGAGAGAGGAGGAAGCAGAGAACCCGATGTGGGGCTCGATCCCAGGACTCTGGGATTATGGCCTGAGCCGAAGGCAGAGGCTTTAACCCACTGAGCCACCCAGGCGCCCCACTTCTGAAGTATTTTTAAGGAACCCTCCAAGAGACACTACAGAAAATACAAGGATGGAGTCCTTGCTTCAATAAACTTTCAACCTAGCAAGAAAGAGAAGATAAAATCCCAACTAATTTAAAGAAGGATAATGTGAAAAATGGGAAAGAGAGAAACAAACTCCCTTAAAGATTCCAAAAAGGGAGAAATTATATACTGTTCAGATACTAAGAAAAGTCTTCATGAAGAAGATGTTATTTGGGATGGTCAGAAAGACAAGAAAAATTTCAACAGATTTAAATATGGATGGAGGACATCCCAGGTAAAAACAAACTGCATAAGAAAACTCGGAGGAAGGAAGGCACAGGGTGGATGTAAGATTAAAATCGTTCTGGGATGCAACTCCAATATGGTGGAGAAGGCTGCAGAGTTCCTACCCTACCAAGCAATTCTCAGATACCAGTTAAATGTCCATCAATTCAATTCAATTCTGACACTATCTACCTGGGGATAGCGTTGGATTCCACAGGTTAAGGTCTCAGTCCCACAAGACTACCCTCCACCTCAGATGCCACATCTGTGCTTCTGACCCACTGGGTATAGATTGGATGTTCTAACAGCCACTGCCTTGCATTCAATTAATTTGCTAGAGTGGCTCACAGAACTCAGAGAAGTGTTTTACTTACTAGATCTCCACTTTATTATAAAAGGATATAATTCAGGGCACCTGGGTGGCTCAGTGGGTTAAGCCTTTGCCTTCGGCTCAGGTCATGATCTCAGGGTCCTGGGATCGAGCCCCGCATTGGGCTCTCTGCTCAGTGGGGAGCCTGCTTCCTCCTCTCTCTCTGCCTGCCTCTCTGCCTACTTGTGATCTCTCTCTGTCAAATAAATAAATAAATAAAATCTTAAAAAAAAAAAAAGGATATAATTCAGGGCAAGTCATGTGGGAAGGGGCATGGAGTTTCCAAGCTGTCTCCCAGCACACCATTCTCATCTCTGTGTGTACACCAACCCATAAGCTCTCCAAACCTTCTCCCTTTTGTGTTTTTTTGGAGGCTTCATTACATAGGCAATGTTGATTAAATCATTGGCCCTTAGGAATGGATCCAACTTCCAGAACATCTCCCTCCACAAGAGGTCAAGTGAGTGGGATTGAAAGTTCCCATCTTAAAATCACATGGTTAGTTCTCCTGGCAACCAGCTTTCAACTTCAGGTGCCATCCAAAAGTCACCTCATTAACATAACAAAGGGCACATTTGCCACTCTCAATACTTAAAAAATTCCAAGGCTTTTACGAGCTCTGTGCCAGAAACAGGAACAAAGACAAATATGTATTTTTTATATACAGGTAAAATATATATATATTTTTATTATGACTCATCTTGTTTGATGGAGAATAGAGACCAGAGAGGATGTTAGTGTGTAGCAGTGCTCGCAAGGAGGTAACACTACTCTTGCTAAGATAGTAGGCTTAACTCAAGGGCAGTAAAGAATCATTGAAGTTTTCCTTGGAAGTGATATGATGGGAAATTTTTTTGGAAAATATACCCAGTGATGGTCAGGAAGATGGATTGGAAGAAAGGGCCAGAGCTAGGGAGTTTCAACGTCATGAAAGAACTTACATTTTCTCTATATTCAAAGTGATTTCTTTCATGAAGTTGAAACTCATGAAGAGTTAAAGTTACATGTTCCCAAACTTCAGCATTATCAGAACCATCTGGAAGGCTTGTTCAAACACAGACTGCCATAATTGCATCTGGGAACTTCAATACTCCTCTCAGCAATTAATAGAACTGCTAGACAGAAAATCAGCAAAGATGTAAAGATCTGAAGAACACCATCAACCAACAGGATCTAATTCCACCCAACAAGAACTGAATACACATTCTTTTCAAGTTGCCACAGAACATATACATAAAACAAATTTCAACAAATTTAAAAGAATAGTAATCGTACATGTATGTTCTTTGACCATAATGGAATCAAGCTAGAAATTAATAACAGAGCATTAACAGGTAAATCTCAAAACACTTGGAAATAAAACAGCACACTTCCAAATAACCCATGAGTAAAAAAGGAAATCTCAGAAGAAATCTTAAAAATTCATAGCACTAACCTGAAGGTGAAAATACAACATAATAAATTTGTGGGACACAACTAAAGCAGTACTGAGAAAGAAACATTTTTATATTAGAAAAGAGAAAAAAAAATCTCAAATCAATAAACTAAGTTATTGCCTCAAGAAACAGAAAAAGATCAAAATAAATCCAAAGCAAAAAGAAGAAAGGATATAATAAAGAGAAGAAATCAATAAAATTGAAAATAAGAAAATAACAGAGGAGATCAATTTTAAAAAACCCTTTTTTAAAAGCAAAAAAGTTAATAAACGTATAGCAAAACTGATAAAGACAGAGAGTAGATATAAATCACTAATATCAGGAATGACATATACTTTAATCTATATGGTGCAGTCATTATAATGATAATAAGGGGGTACTATAAAAAATTTTACACTCATAAATTTGATAACTTGGAAGAAATGTACCAATCACACCAGAAAATCACAAACTACCAACTATCAACCACGATGATATAGATAATCTGAATAGTCCTGTGACCATTAAAGAAATTAAACTCATAAGTCGAAGTCCTCCCAAAACTCTCTTGGGCTTGGATACTTTCACTGGGGAATTCTACCAGACAATTAATGAAGAATTAACATGAATTTTACATAGTCTTTTTCGGAGAAAAGAAGAGGAGGGAACAACTCATTCTAAGAAACAGAAACTCGGAGAAAGAGTATATAAAATTCATGTCGATTGCAATCAGACAAACAGCAAACAACAACAACAAAACCTAAGAACAAATACCTCTCATGAACTTAGACACAAAAATTTCCAACAAAATTTTAGCAAACAGAATCCAGCAATACATAAAAATAATTATATACCACAACTAAGTGAAATTTATTCCAGTTATGCAAATCTGGTCCCTTAATCAGAAATCAAACAATGTAATCCAACAAATTAATAGGTTAATGAAGAAAAATCATACCATATATATGAACTGAGGAAGGAAAAGCACTTGACAAAATTCAATACTCATTCAAGATAAACACTCAAGATAGGCATAGAGGAGAACTTTTTCATCTTGATAAGAACATCTATAGCTAACATCACACTTGATGATGAGAAACTGGATGCCTTCTCCATAGGACTGGGAACAAGGTAAATGTGTCCTCTTTTACTGCTTTTATTCAACATAGTTAACTTAAAAAGGATCACAGTCTTAAATGGAAAATTGTAAAACTTTTAGAAAAAAAAATAAGAGGAAATCTTTGGGACCCAGAGTTAAGAGAAGAGCTCCTAGACTTGGCCTCAAGACCACAATTCATAAAAGGGAAAGCTGATAAATTACACTTCATTACAACTTGAAAATTTTGTTGTGCAAAAGAGCCTGTTAAAAAGATTTAAAAAATAAGCTACAGACTGGGAGAAAATATTTATGAATCATATATCTGAAGGACTTTCAAACTCAATTGTAAAAATCAAACAATCCAACTAGAAAATAGGAAAAGATGCAAACCAACATTTCACAAAAAAAATACACAGATGACATGCAAGTACATGGAAAGATGTTCAAAATAATTCACTATTAGGAAAATGCAAGTTAAAACCATAATAAGATATCACTATATACATTTCAGAGTACATGGATAAAGTTAAACACAATGACCAGAAACTGGATTGGTCTCATACATTGCTATTATGAATATAAAATGATACAACCACTCTGGAAAACAATTTCACAGGTTTTTTTCTTAAACTAAGTATGAAACTACACTATGACCCAGTAAATACACTCTTGGGCATTTAGCCCAGAGAAATAAAAACTTGTGTTCACACAAAAACCTGTACAAGAATGTTTATAACAGGGACGCCTGGGTGGCTCAGTTGGTTAAGCGGCTGCCTTTGGCTCAGGTCATGATCCCAGCGTCCTGGGATCGAGTCCCACATCGGGCTCCTTGCTCGGCAGGGAGCCTGCTTCTCCCTCTGCCTCTGCCTACCACTCTGCCTGTGCTCGCTCTCTCTCTCTCTGACAAAAAAAAAAAAGAATGTTTATAACAGCATTATTCATATTAGTCAAAAACTGGAAACCACCCAGATGTTCTTCCATGAGTGAATGGTTAAGCCAGCTGTTAGTGGCTAAGGACTACTCCTTAGCCACTAAACAGGAAGAAACTATTGATTCATGCGACAACTTGAATGACTCTCAGAGAATTATAGTAAGTCTTAAAAAAAAGGCCGATCTCCAAAGTATGAGATTTCATTTATATAACAAATATAAACTTACAAATAACAAAGAAAATTGAAATAACAAAATTACAGAAGTGAACAGAGTAATGGTTGTCAGTGGTTAAGCATGGGAGTGAGGGGAAGGAAGCAGGTGTAGCTACAAAGAGATAACACAAGAGACCTTGTAACAATGGAACATTTCTGTACCTTGATTGTGATGATGGTTATTCAAATCTATGCATGTGATGAAGTTGCCAGGAGCTACACACACACACACACACACACACACACACACAGGTTTATGTAAAATGGGAGAATCCTGAATAAGCTCTGCGGAGTGTACCAATGTCAATTTTCTGGTTTTGACATTGTACTTTGCTAATACAAGACGCTAGCATTGGCAGAAACTAGGTGAAGGGTACATAGACCTCCCTGTATATTTCTTTATGCAACTTGTTATAGGTCTATAATTATTTCAAAATTAAGAGTTAAATAAACTCAGCTATTTTTGCAAAGGATGAAGCACTTGGGAGAGTAAGGCTGGGGACTGAGGAGATCTTTCACTTTTTACCTTAAAGGCTTCTATAAGTGGTTGAGGTAAATACATAATAAAAATACAGATGGATCTCAGAGGGAATAAACACATGGATTCCTGATTTGGTAGGTCTGGAGTGGAGCTTTAGAATTTGCATTTCTAGGGGCGCCTGGGTGGCTCAGTGGGTTAAGCCTCTGCCTTCGGCTCAGGTCATGATCTCAGGCTTCTGGGATTGAGCCCCACATCGGGCTCTCTGCTCAGCGGAGAGCCTGCTTCCCCCTCTCTCTCTGCCTGCCTACTGTGATCTCTCTCTCTGTCAAATAAATAAATAGAATCTTAAAAAAAAAAAAAAAAAGAATTTGCATTTCTAGGGGCGCCTGGGTGGCTCAGTCATTGGACGTCGGCCTTTGGCTCAGATCATGATCCCAGCAGATTAAGCCCCATATCAGGCTCTCTGCTCAGTGAGGATCCTGCTTCTCCCTCTCCAGCTCCCCTGTGTTTGTGTTCCCTCTCTCGCTATCTCTCTCTATAATAAATAAATAAAGTCTTTTTTTAAAAAAGGAATTTGCACTTCTAATTGGTTCCAAGTTGAACTGATGCTGCTCGTCTGGAGCCCACACTTTTAGAACCAGAGATTAAAGACTATGCTCAATTAATTCAGTCCTCCTCTTGTTTGGTCTGATCTAAAAATCCCCCCTTAATCCAGTGATTAGATAGAATCTAATCTGAGCTATCATGTCAAATTTCACAGAGGCCAGTCCTCTCAAATAGGCAAATACAGACAAATATCGGTTCAGATCCGATGTCTTTCAACTCAAACAAATGGCAACTCAACGTGGTCCTAGAAAATAAATAGGCTACCCAAAATGAAACAAAATCCATTTGTAAAGGGAGATATCCCCATCTTAAAACGAATCAATCCTTCTGAAATGCCAGGCAAAAGCAGCCTGTGAAAATCTGCTCAGCCTGCCCTCTGTAACCCAGAGCTTCATGCTTCTGTATCTACCACCCGAATGAAGGAAGGACATTCACCATCTATCTCACAGAGATAGAAGCCGAGTGTAGCTCAGTGAATAAAATGTTATTTTCTTTTTCAGTTCCTTTCTCAGTCACATTTCATGCCCTCTTCTCAGAATGTTTATCACCACCCAGAGTCATATTTCTGTTTGAGTATCTGGCAAGTGACTCCCTGCTGAACAGGCAGGGGAGAAGCCCCATAAATCAGAGTCCTGGAGTCCACAGGCAGCCTTGCCAGCCGGCAGTGGGACCCCTGAATGTTCATCAAAGGTAAGGACTTTGGAGCAGCACTCTTAAAAATAAAGATCCAATTACTCAGAGCTGGTTGGCATTAGAAACACCCCAAGTCCCCAAGTGAGCAGGACCCTGAGGGGTTGTGAATAGTTCCCTTGGCTCGCAAGAGGTCTAATCAGCACAGACCCTGTGAGTTCAAGGAAAACATGCTTGTCTGCACTGCCTGTTTCTCCAATGGGAGAACAACATACCACTGGGACGCTAGGAGATGGAAATCAAGTCCAGAATCATGGGTCTGTAATTGTCAGTGAGAGATCGTGTCAGCTCAGTATAAGGAAGATTGGCATGTCTGTAGCACTTTAACTTGTAAAAATAACACCATGGAGCATAACAAGTTCTTCTGAATATTCCTATATCCTTACTACTTAAAGAATGTTCTTCAGATGAGCAGCACTGGCACCATTTGGAGCTTCTTCCAACCCAGACCTACCTGATCAGTAGCTGCACATTAAGATCCCAGTTGGTTGGGGCGCCTGGGTGGCTCAGTGGGTTAAAGCCTCTGCCTTCAGCTCAGGTCATGATATCAGGGTCCTGGGATCGAGCCCTGCATTGAGCTCTCTGCTCAGCGGGGAGGCTGCTTCCCCCTCTCTCTCTGCCTGCCTCTCTGCCTACCTGTGATCTCTGTCTGTCAAATAAATAAATGAAATCTTAAAAAAAAAAAAAAAGATCCCAGTTGGTTCATGGGCATAGTGAATTTAGAGCAGCTCTAGGGCCAACCAGCAGATCCCTGTTAGTGACCATGGGGAGGTGCTGGGAATGTGGTGAACACGGAGGCAGGGATCCCATGAGTGACTGGATCACCACCACAAACACGGTAAGACCCACTGGAGAATGGACCAGTGTTGGGTCCAGGCCTGAACAACCAGGAAACTTGCCACAATCTGGGACACTCTGCCCTCATAAACTGCTCACAAACTACTTTGAGACTCAGTCCTAAATTCAAACTTCACATCTTTCCAAAGAAGCCCTTGTCAACCCCACTACCATTTCCTAATTGAATTTCTCATTTCTCAAATAACTGGTAGTTTGATAGTTTGCAGAGATTTGTTGCTGGGGAAAGTTTGAAATAATTGAATAAGATACCAGGTGAAGTATTCTGGAAAGGCTGAAAAATTTAACACAGAATCATTACAATTACTGCTTACCTTTTCTTTGCTTTCAAATCTCTGTTATTAGTGATGAAACCATAGACCTTTATCAAGGAGAGAAGCTAGGAAATAGAGATGGTCTGCAGAGACATTATTGGACCCAGTGTATTCTAGAGGGCTGGGTGTCATGGTGTTTAGAAAGTTACTTTGTATGAACTTTTATATAAAGCTCTAGCTTCATAAAAATCATAGTAATCATAAATATATTTGAATGACTATACTGTAGGCATTTCAGACAATTTCAACACTCAGTTTAAAATGTCTTATCTAATTACACAAATATTTTTAAATATATACTTAATGGTGATATGTATATTGGACTGGGATAAGCCTGCAATATCCTTTGCTTTTGAAATGACATTCATTTAAGAGAAAGACAAATTAGTCCTCCATTCTCATGGGGAGCTATTGTGTAAAATATTAGAGGAGCTTTTCTTACTTATCAAGGAAAATTTGAGGGCCTTCTCTTTGCTTAGACTTTGCAAGAAGCCAGGTTAACACATGCACCTTGCCTTTCAGGAACTTACCATCTAGGTGAGGAGGCAGGCATGAGAACCTGAGATGTGTTTTACAGGAAAGTTTGATAGAATTTTAAATGAGAATATCAGGGGCAGACAAATGAATTTGCCTGAGGTGGATGGTGAATGGGAAGATGATGAACTTAGCTTTGGACCAAGGAGTAGGAGACATCCATGAGGCATAGACTGCCACAAGTCAGTGTATGTTTCAGTGTGAAATTGGCAAAGGAACAGAAAGGAAGAAACTAAACAGACTGGTCAGCCATGAGTAGTGACTGAAAACTCCACAGAGCTATGACTTGTATTGAACCTTAAAAGAGAGATGAATTCATCAACGTGAAGTCAGATAATAGATGACTGTGGAAGTACAGTAGGCGCTGTGTATGTAAACAGGTAGGAAAAAAAACTAAAGATTTTAGAGAGAAGTGATGAAAACAGTAAGGGATTTTGGAGTAGGCAAAGTTTTTGTTCAAGGCTTCAAGAGCTAAAATCCCTGTTGGGAGGGACAAATGAAAAATATATTTTGAAGGACAGATAAATAAAACATTGAGTCAGACTATAAAGGAATTGGCAAAGGAGAGACTGGATCTGACAAGTAGATTGGTGGTGCTATTGACAAAGACAGGAAATATAGATGAGGGAAGAGAGAAGGATTGTGAATAGAATGTTGATGAACTTGGCACTGGACATCAGTAGGTTGGGTGACAATGAGATAACCAACATGGCCACAAGTACAAGGTGGCAGAGCTGGGATTAGGGTAGGAATAACAAGGAGCTGAGGATGCAAAATTTAAGGAAGTGCTCACTCTCACATCTCAGGTCGCACGACCCTGAGAGGGAGTGTCTCCCTAAATTCTGCACCTGGGACCTAACTGCTTTGTCCTCATCCCTGCCATTCTGGGCTGATGGAAATATGGAACTATGAGTTTTGATGGAAATAGGAGTTTAGATGACAAGCAAGATCGGAGATACAGGCTTGAGGTATGCAGCCTAAGAGCAATTGTATTTATGATGTCTTCAGAGTAAACAGCAAAGAGAAGAAAGGCTATAAGCCTGAGCCTCAGAGAACTCTCTTTTGGAAACCAGAGAAGAAAGAGCAAGCAAGTCTAACAAAGGAAGGACAATCGAAACGTTCAGAAAATAGAAATTTCTATTTAAACATGGTCAGATTCAGCAGATGCTCTTGCTGTTATTCCCTCCCAAATTGCCACTGAAATGGAAATTAAATAATTTTTGAAAAAGCATTCACACTCAAGAATTAAAAGAACAGGTGAAGAAGTAACAGTAATAAAATCGTGGAAGCTTGGAAAGCCAGTAAAGAAGTTGGAACTGTCTTGGCAGACTCAAAAACAAACAAACAAACAAACAACAATAACCAGAAACTAAAGCCAACAGTGGAGCAAATATATTTGCACCACAGAACACTGAGAGGCACAGGAATTGGAGGCACTTGATACCTCTGGAAGTAGGCCTGGAGGTGACCTGAAAACAGAAGGATTGATACAGTTCTATATATTCCACAGCAGTCGTCATATACAACAGACTCCCTTCCCCAGCCAGCATGCTTAGACAGTGCTAACTTAGTCCTAACTTGGCAGAATTCTAGAGGTCTATTCTCTAGAAAAGTTGAATCAGAGTGATTTTGAATACAGGATTACAAATCACGGTGAAGCACAGGATTTCCTAACTGGAAACAGGACTAAGAGAAAGTCTGCATACAGAATAATACCCTTCCCTAACTGAATTCCAAGAATGCTGGGAACCCAGGCACGATTCCTCTCTGAGAAAAACCAACCATGCTCAAGAGAAAAATCTGTGAATGTGAGAAGATTCGGGCACTCCCCTATGGAAGAATGGAAGTTTCCTAATAGTGAGGCTTACTGATCATCTGGTACTGACTTGGACACATGCACACACATGAACACAGCTTCCAGATCTCACGGCAGAGACACTCTGACAACTGAACAATCAGAAATCATTAGACACTTAGGAAACACTTCTAACATGAGAGACAGAAAAGGGAGAAGGAAGGAAAGAAAGAAGGAAGGAAGAAAGGGTGGATCTGACATGGAGAAAATGAAAATAATGTAGGGACAGAAGAAGACATCAAAAAATAAGTGAGATCGTCAAAAATATGTTATTTTAAAAGACACATTCAAATAACAGTAAAGAATTCTTGCAAATTATGATCCCTGAAATGGAAACAAAAAGCAGTAGAATGACTGGAAGATACAATTGAGGAAAGTTCCCACAAATCAAATAAAGAAAATAAATATATGACTGTGGAGGAAATAAAACGAAAAATCTTAGGTAATTTGTTCGGGAAGACCAACTTCTGATTATAGCAGTTTAACAAAGATAGAACTGGGAATGAGGTGAGGAGGAAATCATCAAAGAAATAACAACAGGAGAAGTATGTAAGTTTCCATATGAAGAGGGCTTTTCAAGTACCCAATATAAGTAAATGATAAAAGGCTGATATCAAAACTCATAATCATGAAATTTCAGAACTCCAGAAACAAAGAAGAAATCCAGGAACTCTGGTGATTTCATACATACAAAAGATGGCATTAGAAATCATAATGGCAACATTGGAAACAAGAAGACAATGGAACAATGCCTCAAAAATACTGAAGGGAAATCACTTGCATAAAAGAATTCTATTTGCAGCCAAACTATTGATCAAATGTGAAGACAGTATAAAAACATTTTTGGAAAAGCAAAAATTAAAAAAAAATCACTTTCTCTGCATTTGTTATTAGGAAGCTGCTAGACTAGAGGCTTACTATCCAAAGGGGTGATAAAACAAGAGGAAGATTTGGGATCCAGGAAACAAATGATCCAAAAGAAAGAAAAAGGCACAGGGAGTCTATGCAGTAATGGTAAAGGGAGTTTGCTGGACATCAGCCAGGAGCCGGTCTAAACAAGAGCAAGGTGAAAAGGGATTCTGGAAAG
This sequence comes from Taxidea taxus jeffersonii, assembly GCA_003697995.1. Classification (NCBI taxonomy): domain Eukaryota; kingdom Metazoa; phylum Chordata; class Mammalia; order Carnivora; family Mustelidae; genus Taxidea; species Taxidea taxus. The sequence continues at coordinate 94,614 of ML109029.1, forward strand.
GATGTGTCTTAGAGAAGGACTCCCTGATTTGATTGTCATTCAAGAAAACTTACCCCTTTGTCCAAGATTTGGGGATAAACTAGAACAAAAACAGAAAGTAAAAGCAAATGAAAAAGAGAAAGAGACTTATTGATTCTAGGGAGAATAACCAGAACAGACAGTAAAGGAACTGGTATCATCATAGACAGCTGTGAAAAGACGTACATGGTCAAAGACTATGAATATTGATCTAACCAAATTGAGTGAGGGTGTTTGCAGGGAGGAATGGTGTGAAAGCTAAACCTCGCCATTAAAGGTAGGAAACTCAACGGTAATACCTAAAGGCCAAAAAGAAAAATTTTAAATAACAGTGTAAGGATGTTATTCAGAAACACGATCACAAATACTAGAACAGGTTAGATTTAAAACTTGCTGCTGAAGAGGAGTCAGGAGAGAAAGGCTGTCAGGGGCTGCTGTTCTTAATTTTCAGCCTTTAAAATAATTTGTCTTTTTTTTTTAATTGTATCTACATACACCTTTATAAAAGCTTTAAAAATAAAAGGCTAAAAACAAGAAGAATCAAGGGGCGCCTGGGTGGCTCAGTCAGTTAAGTGACCGTCTCTTGATTTCGGCTCAGGTCATGACCTCAGGGCGTGAGATGGAGCCCAGTGTAGGGCAACAGGCATGGAGGCTGCTCAAGATTCTTTCTCTCCCTCTGCCCCTCCCACCCCCGCACGCATGCACGTACTCTCTCCCTCTCTAAAAAAATTAAAAACAAAAGATAGGTAGGATTAAGGTATCAAAATAAAACCATAATCTAGAATCTGATGCATTTATAGTAATAAATGCATATTTCAAATTTAATGACAACATCAGTTAAGCAATCTATCAACTTTTACAATTTCAAGTTAAGATACTTTTTTAGAGAAGAAAAATGGGAGGATTATGATGGAATTGTATAGCCATCGTGTTAAAAAGTGGTTATTAAAGACAGTCTCAGGCACCTGGGTAGCTCAGTGGGTTAAAGCCTCTGCCTTCAGCTCAGGTCATGATCTCAGGGTCCTGGGATGGAACCCTGCATTGGGCTCTCTGCTCAGCAGGGAGCCTGCCTCCCCCTCTCTTTCTGCCTGCCTCTCTGCCTGCTTGTGATCTCTGTCTGTCAAATAAATAAATAAAATCTTAAAAAAACAAAAGATAGTCTTAATTACATTGAGTACACTTCAAAATCTTAAATATTTTGTACTCTGCTTTATAATGTGTTTCAATTGCTCTTTCCCAAGCATGTGTTCATTCTTCTGAGTATTTAGAAACAACACATAAATACAAAACCTTCTGTCCTCAAAGGTGTAAAAAAATTCATTTCCCATGTTTTCCAGAGGTCTGTCTGGTGGAATCCATCACTGATTTTTTTTTCAATTCACTATTTGAATAGTTTTTCCCATTTGTAAATATGAGCATCTCCAAACAGTGGCTCACGACACATTTCAACTGAAACATATAAACATTTCAGTGGGACTGAAAACTGCACTTTATTCAAATAATAGATTAGAGATGAAAGAGTGGTTTTAAGGTTGTTTTTGACATTTAAAAAGGGCTGAAGTATTTTCATCCCTTCCTGCCTGTTGTTTCATGAGAGACCTAATAACTTCAAAGAGAAGGTCCCCACACATTATATAAACTGAAACCCCGTCCGATGCAAAGTGGTATTTTTCTTTCTATTTTTCATTTCTGGATGCTGGCTCCAGTCAACAATATAATCATTTTCTCTTATTGATTTTCTTATAAAATGTATCCTTGTTAGATTCATTGATGATTATATATTACAGAGGTTCCTGATAAAATTTCATTGTGTTATTACCACCACACAGGAAATGCTTTTTGCTGGACGAGAATAACTACCTCTCAAGGTGAAGATGAAACTGTGTTTAATGCAGAATTCCAGAGAATGGCATCCTTATTTGAAAACTGATCATCAAGAACTCCCACCCTCCAATCAATTCAATATTATTCTCAGCTGAAAAGGGGCACTGTACCACTCTAGCATGACCTCAGTTTTCCAATTAAAAAAAAAAAAAGATGAAACTTCACACTTTAAACACTTAAGAACTTAAAGCTTTAGCCCTTCAAAAGAATTCTGATTCACTCATCCCTGACCTGAGCAGCACACTTCCTAAATCCCTCTGTGTGGTTTTCAGTGGCCTGTGGTTGATGAAGTTGGACTGATTTGGTCTAGATTTGTTAAACAACTCAGGTCAAATACTGACTTTGCCTTTGCAGGGGTGTATAAATATGTGACACATAGTTATTTTTTTCCTTATTTTTAATTTGGGGGTTTCATAATAAAGTGTAATATCATTAGGTCCTCTTTGCTACTGAGAAATAAATACTTAAGTCCTTTCTTCCATTTTACCAGAATTATAAGCTTCTTGATATTCCTAAAAACATCACAAAAACAACAAAGGGTACATTTTTAGAAATTTATTCAAGGGTTATGGATTATTCCTAGGAAGTCCACCTAAAAAGGAAATAAACTGTTAACATGGCCACTTAACAATTTGAAAGGACATACTCTTTTCAGTTAAATTTTTTTTTTAAGATTTTATTTATTTATTTGATAGACAGAAATCACAAGTAGGCAGAGAGGCAGAGAGAGAGGAGGAAGCAGGCTGTCCGCAGAGCAGAGAGCCCGACGCGGGGCTCGATCCCACGACCCTGGGATCGTGACCTGAGCCGAAGGCAGCGGCTTTAACCCACTGAGCCACCCAGGTGCCCCTTCAGTTAAATTTTGTCTCAAGCTATGCTACTCCTAATGGAGTGGCTCATGAAGATACTGCTTAAAAAACAATAAACTTAATTTTTGTTCTTGGTGGGGCATGATTTTTCAAAAGCAATTTCATATTTAAAATGAGAATGATTGTTAAATTTAAACAATAAAAGTATTCAGAACCCCACCCCCCATAGGTTAGATGACAGCAAATTTATGAATAAAGCTAATCTTAAAAATTAGGACACTTAAAGTTAGCACTTTGCTACATAAAAGATGGCATATGGTACCGTAAGACTTTCAAACTCAATGTCCTCTGAATTAGAAATATTTTAAATCAATACCGTTTTATTTGTTTAAATCCCACACAGGAACTACTACAGCTTGCAGGACACCGCTAACAAGAGGTAACTTAGGGACCTGATTAACACATAGAGAAACAATTCATTATTAGCATTCTGATTGTACATGATCGGCTGCTTCCCCAGGCTTCAAACAGCATGTACACTAAGGCCTTGGTCGATTATTAATTTGCTTGACAGATCCTTTCTGCAGTCTGGAGGGAAGAGCCCAGCTCTTATCTCGGTTATCAGAGCTTCTTCTGACTAAGGAGGTTTCACTCTAAGTTTATAAGCAGCACATTGGCTAGATTTTCAGATAACCCAACTTTGCTCCTGAATGCTTGACCGCCTTTGGCTCATGCTGGAGCAAGCTATTTGTGTACCCACAAACCCTGGGCTCCCCACTTGAAAAGGGAGGGGAGGGTGAGAGTCCGTGCAAGTTCAGGCGAATCAAGTGTTAAAATCGAATTTGATCCTGAAAAAAAGATGACCGGGCCGATAACACTTTTCCTCATAAATCATTTCGAGGGAGTCCAGACCACAATAACATCCCACTTGGCCATTGTATTAAATGTGTGTAAATAAAGCGACTCTCTTAGCCATTCTAAAAAATATGCACTTGGGGACTTATAAACAGCATATTTTTATTCATTAAATCATTTGTAAAATAGGCTGTGAATGAGAACTTAAGAGCGCTTAAGAAAATATTATTCATTCTGCAAAAGAGTTACTACGGCCTAGAATGCAAACTGGTCACTTGGGACTATTTTAAAACTACAAGCAGGAGGAGGCCAAGGTCACTGCCCTTCTCCCTCTAAGACAAGCCAGACCTCCTCACACTTGGCCCATCCACTCCTGCGTGGGGCTGGGCTGACCACTGGGGCTTTTGCAGTCTGGACATGACCAAGATTTTTTTTATTTCAACAAGGCAGAAAATCAAAAAACTAAAAACAAATTTGCTGTAAGAAAAAAGAAAAAAGTACTTTGTGTTCCAGGTTTTCTTTTAAAACATTTATTCAGGCTTCTCTATGATTTCAAGCCCCACAGCCCAAAGGCATTATACTGTATTGAAGCTTAATGGCCTGAAAAGTTTCCTTTTGAATTAAAGCACATCTAGTTTCAAAAGGAGGAGGGGATGGCAGCTGCAACTAATCTAGAAGTTCCATTTCTCGTCCTGGACTTTGAGGACATAAAAATAGCCAGCAGAAGATTTTCAAATCATACAGAAGGGAACATGATTTCTGGGACCTGGGCTTCTGTACCAATGCCTCGCTAAGGGAATTTTCCATGAGTGCAGAGTGAGCAAAATGACAGGGTTAGATGAATATTGGGAAGACAAAACCACCTACCCAGGCCTGTCCAGACAGTGCTCCTTCTCGCCAGGTGATTCACTTATGGTAGAGACAAATTCTAGGAACTTGCATTTTAGGGATAAAATGGGGCCTTTGTCTTCAGACCGATGGGCTCTAAAGTAAGAATGGGACATTGGGATCTGGGCAGAAATTTTAAATTTTTTTATTTATGTGTACTACTTCGATCATCTTCAATTTTCTGTTTGATGTACATAGAGAACACAGAACATCCTAAAAATAGGTAAATGTACCTGTGATGGGAATTTAGAGACAATTCCTCTAGACACTATACCTAAGGCACAGCCTCGACTGCCCCAGGAGCTGAGGGAGGGCTGACATTGGTTGTCCTAAACCTCGGTCTGTGAAGGAACCCCTCAAATGCTGCAGGTTGCCTCAACTCAAAGAAGCTGAGGACAGCTCTGTCGATGGGATTTTGTTACTGCTTCCTGCTCTTTTACCCTTCATTAAAAAAAAAAAAGTGCAACTGTGCATATTAACAATGGGACTATAACAGAAGTACAAATAGCTGGGTCCTGCGCAAGCCTTTATTAGCAACCGTCAGTGTAAAATGTTTATATTTGCATGAGTGCAAAACAGAGCAACTCTGACATGATCGTGCTGCATTCAACACCCCATTTCTTGGGATGGTGGAGCTTATCTCAGGAATAGAGAGAGGCTCGCTATCAAAGTGGACATTTTTATTATCGTCTTCAATCTGCTATTTTTGAAGAGCTATTTTTGTCTCCATACAAACAGGATACAGAGTACAACTTTCTTTTGTTGATTAAGTGCCAGTGTTTCCTTTTGGAGTGTAAGTTGCCTGAATGGCTGTTTGGTGAAAAGAAGAAGGGGGTGGTCCCTGAGACATACAGATTCAGTTTTCTGAGCTTTAGGATGTTCAAAGGAAGAAAGAGTAACACAAACTACTAGTTAAGGATTTGAAGAAAGTATTTTTAAAGATCGAAATGACTTCACATTTCAAAGTAAGAATCTCCACCCTCCAATAAAATATACCTTCACTTTAAGAGATTGTAATGGACATTGTATTTAAGCAGTTTAAACACTTGTTGCTTTTAAAAAGTTTACATCCATGGAGTGCCTGGGTGACTCAGTTGGTTAAGTGTCTAACTCTTGATTTTGGCTCAGGTCATGATCAAGCCCCAAGTCAGGCTCTGTGCTCAGCAGGGAATCTGCTTGAGATTTTCTCTCCCTCTGTCCTTCCCTACTGCCCCCCACCAACACCACTGCTCATGTGCTTTCTCTAAAAATAAGTAAATCTTTTAAAATTTGTATCCTCATAAGGCTTAATATACCTAATTTTAAAGATAAAATGCCTGGCAAAGTCCTCCAAGTCTCAAAGAAAATGATCAATATGAGCAACTGACCAATTTGCTTCATGGGTAACAAGTATACTCTTTCCTCAAGACCCTTTTCTCCTCCTTACTCAGATGGCCAAACCCTGGCAGGTCCCACTGTTATAATCTCTCATTACATATCTCTTGGGAACCCTTATCATAATTATATTTTAACAATTGTATACTTCCAATTTTAAGATTTTGTAGATTGACTTCTCTGATCCCCCACATCCCATCTGAAAACCACCCACAGAACAACAGGAGAAACAAGAAACAAAAACACAAACTCCATCTCTGATGAGACCCGGAGTCATCTGAAACCCCAGCCACAATATACACATGTGGAAAGCAGGTGAAGGGCAGTAATTGACTTGATCAAGCAAAAAGGGTAAAAGCAATGTGGGTGCAGAAGGACATACTAAGGAGAAGCCAGCCCAGCCAACAGAATCCCCAAACTGGGAACGTGTCAGGAATAGGAGGCACCAGGGGCTGGAAAGTGGGAATTAAAGACTCCATGAAACCAGAGCTTTGGGCTGACATCTTCAACAGAGCAGTTACTCACTCCCTCCTCTATCTTGGATCCTTACCTCTACCCTGCAAGGCCAGCAGATGGGAAGTGTATTCTCTGGAGAAATAGAAATAGACTCAGGGACACAAGCACAGCAGAAAGCAGCAGAGAGATGGCTGTGACTGCCCATCTTCATATGAAACAACGAGATGCCTGACTCTTGTCCCACCTCCCTTCTAAATGCAGCAGTCCGATATATACTCCCTTAACAAAAGATTACAGCCCCTTAATGGAAAGGCCCAGAGAACAGACCAATATGGAGCTACATCTGGGGACTTGTCAACGAAAAGGCAATTCATAGTCTGATTATTCTACAGTGACTCTCACCCGCTAAGTTTCTCATGTACAAACAGTATCTCCAATCTTAAATATGTACCTCCCTATGTTCTCAGCAATTTTCCTTTAGGAATTTCTTCTTAAGGGAGCAGTCAGGCAAGTGGACAAAAATGTGTATACAGCAGGGGCGCCTGGGTGGCTCAGTGGTTAAGCGTCTGCCTTTGGCTCAGGTCATGATCCCAGCGTCCTGGGATCGAGCCCCACATTGGGCTGCTTGCTCGGCAGGAAGCCTGCTTCTCCCTCTCTCACTCCCCCTGCTTGTGTTCCCTCTCTCGCTGTGCCTCTCTCTCTGATGAATATTTTTTTAAAAAATGTGTATACAGCAAAACATAGCACAACAATACTTAAAATAGAAACAAATTAGAAACCTAAACGTTTCCCACAATAGATGGCTGGTTAAATAAATGTTGTAACCATTAAAAAGGGTACAGCATGTGTACTGACATAGAAAGATACTAAGGGCCTAGTGATAGCAATAAAAGATAGGTTTCAAACACTGTATGTTATAATTCAATTTATATAAGTAAGTCTATATGTGCATAAAAACGAAGGATTTTTAAAAATAGTGGTTCTCTCTAGAAGACAGAATTATGAGAGAATTTTCATTTCTCTGCATTACTTGAATATTTTATCAAACTTATATCAGAAAATCAAAGACGATTCCTATTTAAAAAATAAAATGTTAAAGGTAATTTTAAATATGGCCCTTGATCTTAATTATAAACTTAATTATAAACTTATAGCCAAGAAATACCAGACATTTGGGGAAATCTTCAAAGATGTTGGACAGAAATGTAAACCAATAAACATGGTAGAAGAAAGAGAGAACCTCTAAGGTGAGGGAAACCATACAGGGAGCAGAGGAAGACATCCAAAAAACTACAATTAATGTCCACAGGGGGGAAAAGAAAAAATACTGCATATGAAACAAAGTGAAGCTCTAAAAAGGGCACAAATAATGAGGAAAAGCTTTAGAAAAGAAAAACAGGGTCACCAAAAGAAAGACTCCAGTAGAAAGACCAGAAGACAAAGTCAAGAAAATCTAAGGAAATAGACAATGAAAGAAAAACATGAGAAAATTAGAGTATCAGTGTAGAAAACTGAACAGCTGATAATTAGAACTGAAAAAAGAAAGAAAACAGAAAATTCTCAAGTAAGTAAGATAAGAAACACTTCCAGAACTGAAGTTTATAAGTCTGAAAAGTGAAAGGCCTTGAGAGCCTAGTATCACGAATGAAAAATGTGTGCACTGGGAAATTTTAGAACACTAAGGATAAAGTAAAGGTCCCAGTAGCTTCCAAATGGGAGAGTGCTAGACACAGACATACAAAGGATCAGGAGTAAGAATGGCATCAGATGCCAGAAGTCTGCATTAGAACCCAGAGGACAATGGAACAATGAAGAATTTAGAGTTCCATAACCAAATCATCATTCCAATGTGAGGGCAGAAGAAAGATCATGTAAGAGATGCAAAATATTAAAACGATTGCTTCTCCTGCCCCTCCTTTTTTTCTCACAAAACAAGTGAGCAAAAAACAAGGATGAGGAAAACATGTGCTTCAAGAAAGTAGGGAATCCAATGTAGGCAAGAGGCAAAAGAAAACCCCAGGACACACGCCTTAGAGCAACTGGTTCAGATTAGAACAAGAAGACCCAGGATCCAGGAAAGATGTTTTCAAGGAGAAAAAGTCAGAAGGGAGGGTGTAGGGAGAACCTGACAGAGTATCAGATAAATTAACTCTGAGGGAAACGGAACTGAGCAACTATAAGAATGGAAAGACCTATAAATCGGTACAAAGAAAACAAATCCAGTGACAATCAAGGGAATTAGTAACTCCAGGGAAGGTGAAAAGTTACATGATATGAGAAATGTAATCATGGTACACTACTTGGCTCAGACAACAATGCTGACCATCATAATTTTATAAATTCAGAAATGCTGAGCTAACCAAAAGTGAGGGGGAAAGACTGGAGGGTGGTGTAAGTGAGCTAGGTCTTCAACAGTGATGAGTAAGAGTGATGTCTCAACAGAGAGAAGCATACACTTATTTAGGAATATGGAAGTTCTACCAGGAGAAACAAGCCAAAGAGCTGAAAGTAGTTGAAGGATGGCGACCAGAGCTTCATTATATGGTAAGTGAGACCATTCCTCTTCATGGAAGACCTTTATAAGCTTCTATCTAAAGATGAACCTCAGTCCTGATATTCTACAACAAATATTCAGCCTTAATTCTATACTTTAAAAAGGAGACTATCCTGTCTTTATTCAGCATTTCATATCCAAAGGCAAAGAAATTCCTCCCATCCTGCCCCTTCATCACAGGCCTGCAAAGCCTTCTCCACCAAGATAAATTGGCTCAGACCAGACACTCTACTGGCCTGAATAAGATACAGATGTGCAGCAGTCTCCAACTTGCATATGGATTTGTTGCACAAATTCCTGGGCCAGTTAGTTGTCTGGAACTTGGGAGTGTTTTTCTTCCCTACCTCCACCCCATAAGACATGTTTTGGAGGATTATTCCTCTTAGAATTCTAGATGGTAGCCTTCTAGGGTCATAGGGATGGGGGCAACCAGAAGTCAGATGTAGATTGTTGTTAAGACTGAGCTTCTGGGGGCGCCTGCGTGGCTCAGTGGGTTAAAGCCGCTGCTTTCGGCTCGGGTCATGATCCCAGGGTCGTGGGATGGAGCCCCGCATCGGGCTCTCTGCTCTGCGGTCAGCCTGCTTCCTCCTCTCTCTCTCTGCCTCTCTGCCTACTTGTGATCTCTGTCTATCAAATAAATAAATAAAATCTTTAAAAAAAAAAGACTGAGTTTCTGTGTTGGATAGTGGGTTTATGGACACTTGGTATAAAATTACAGTACAAATCTCAGCATATAAATATAGTATAAATCATATAGTATAAATCATATAGAATAAATCATAAAATTATAAAAAGGAAGCAATAAAACTCATGATAAGAGTGGGTCATGAACCAAAAATTATCAACCCATATCTATGTACCTAAAACTCAGCAGAGACAAAAAATATATGAGCCCCAAATCCTGTTTAACTGATGATATAACAGATGGCACATTTGCCCATATATTCAGCAATTACACACAATACATATTTATTTTTAATAATATTGTTCAGTATATTTTTTGAGGGTTGACTGATTTTATTTTAAAAAAATTTTTATTGGAGTATAGTTGATACATGTTACATTACCTTAATCTCAGGTGAACAACATAGTGATCTGACCTCCCTACACTACACTATGCTCACCACAAGTATTGCTACCATGTGTCACCAACTGTACAATGTTATAACACTACAATTGACTATATTCCCTAAACTAAAACTTTTATTTCTGTGACTTACTCATTCCATAACTGGAATCCTGTAGCTCCCACTGCCCTTTACCCATTATACCCAACCCCACAACCCCCTTCTTGCAACCATCAGTTCGTTCTCTGTATTTACAGGTCTGATTCTGCTTTGCATTTGTTTATTCTTTTGTTTTGTTTTTTTGAGTTAATAAATATTTATTAAACATCTCCTAAGGGGTAAGGCACTGAGCAATCCTCCGGTTAAGAGAGACATGGCCTGTGCCCTATGGGCACTGAAGAATCACCTTTATCTTTCAAAATTCTGAAATTGTCTTTAAATATATAGACTATTCCAAATGAGTTAAAAGCACACACATAGTAGTTCTCTTATGCCTCCCATTGCTGGTCATCAAACACAAATGAAAAGCAACAATAAAATGGATTAGAAAAAGTATATTGGTTTTAGCTTGATTGTGGGCATTTGTGAGAAGCGGATTTTATTAGGAAAATGGAGAGTTCCAAGTAAGTCCAAGCAGGGAACCATTTTGAGGTTCTAAGGGCTGATGATGCTGGTCCTTCCCCTTCCCTTGACAGAGACATCCTTGATGACTGCTTTATTGGTCAAGATCAGGGCATATATTTTTTTTAATTTTTAATTTTATTTATTTATTTATTTGACAGAGAGAGAGCACAAGCAGGGAGAGCAGCAGGTAGAGTTAGAGGAAGAAGGTTCACCACTGAGCAAAGATCCTGATGCGGGACTCATCCCAGGACCCTGGGATTATGACCTGAGCCTAAGGCAGGCGCTTAACTGATTGAGACACCCACCCCCAGGGGCATATTTAGGTCACAGATACAGAGAGTACATGTTAATACTGAGAAAGTAACCAAAGCTGCTAAATTTTCCCCAAAAAGCAACTTTCCCCATGATTTCTTCATTTTTTTTCCTCTCTCTCTAATACGTCTTCTTTTCTAGGGTTTCTAATTCTCTTGAATTGCTTCCTCTCATCCTAAGAAATGCGTCTGAGTGTCTCAGTACCAAACAGGTTTTTACCCAGAGATCCTGGTTTATACCATACTCCACACACCTCCCAGACCACACAGGTAAGTTATGATTTACACACTGCAAGAATGTGCGCGTGTGCGCACGGGCACACACACGCACTCCGCATGCGCCTGACAGCTCCCACAGCTAGCAAGACCCTGTGCTTGCCAGGCCCGACCCCACAGTCATGATCCTACATCAGGGCCAAGGCTTCACATGAGCTTGTTCCGAGAAAACATACTAACCATACAGTTACGCCTTGGCCACAGGCTGCAGGCAGGCAAGGCCCGGTCCCCGATGCCCACACATACAACACCTGCCACCCAGAATAACAATGTAAAAGGAAAAGGTGAGATCGTTAGAGGGAAGACTGGGGAGGAAAACATTCACATCCACTGCGTAACACATAGCATGTACTCTTTGCCAGGCCCATTCTGAGTGCTTTACAAGGCTAACCTGTGAGGCATATTATTTATGCTGAAAGATGAAAAGATGGAGGCCAGAGAGATTAAGGAATTTGCCTAAGGTCACACAGCTATAAATTGATGGGTTTGATCCATGAAGTGTGGCTCTTAATTATGACTCTGTGAGCCTGAAATAGAAAGCCTAGTGTCTACCCTTCTAATGCCCAGGATAATCAAGAAGGCAGAGAGAGTGTGGGTGGGGCAAGGGCTTGAGATAAGCCAAGAGACTTGCCAGCCAGGCAGAGGGACAGAAGCTTAGAACAGGAATCAGGGAAGGAGAGTCCTGGGGGACAGGATCTTACAGTGAGAATCAGGTACTCCGTGGCCAGAACATACATGGGGTCGGACAATGCTAGTGGCTACGGTAGGGGAGGGGACTCCAGTCCTGGAGGCCACTCATAAATAGGAAATAAACCAGAGGTGGGGGTTAAAGCCTGCCTGAACTGATAAGAGGACACTGGCTATCTGTGGATGTAGCACTCTGGAAAATGAAGCCAAATCACTCTCATCAGAGAAGCATATAAATAGCATATACAGACCTTGGCTTTTTTTCAACTCAGTGAACGTTCATAAAGGCCCTCTATGAGGAAAGCATAACATTCGACAGAATGAATTAAGGAGCAGGGCCCAGATTTTTCTCACCTCAGCGAGGTGTTTGCAGTTAACTTGATCGCAGGCTTGGTACGCATGAGACGTTCAGTGGGGACGTCAGCCACCAAGGGCCTCTGAGAGTAGCCTGCAGCACTGTCTGCAAACTGAGAGCAGCCAGGCTTCTCAGAAGCATCACCAGCTGGAGGCGAAAGAAATAAATAAAAGGGGGGAGAAACTGAGGAACCAGAGTCAGTCAAGATAAAAGAAATTCGCAGCAGGAAGGTCAGCCACTCTAAGAATAACTGTCCTGCAAAAACAAAAACCAGGCCAAATATAACATCTTCTACCTTAGCCAAAATCATCTGCCTTTGGAAGTCAGTGTGATGTTCTGGTATTTTTTTCTCCTTTATTCCCTATAGGCTCTTCTAAGGTAGGCCATTCCCTGTGAGAAGATATATGGGAGCAAGCTTTCCTTTGACATCTGTTTTCCAACTATTAAATTTGTGGTGGTTATTTTTAGAACAAAAGATAGTTTAAGAAATAATTAGCTGCCCATATGTGATGCAGGCTAGATAGCAGCAAATGTTTTTAGGATTATGTCTAAAAACTTCAGACTGAAAAGTAGAAAAAAATAATGTAGATTTGAAGTTGATCTAAAGGATCAGTTTCTTAAAATTCAGCAATATAATGTATCTGTACCTCAATTTCCCCATTTGCATACTGCACTGTTGTTTGCATAAAATGACTTCCCTGACCCCTCCCCGCCCCCAATCTGTGAGGCCAGCATGATGAGTTGGGTTTCCAGTAGTGGTGATGGATTTGCTCTGATCCACCCTCATCCTTTCTCCCGTTCCCGCCCATGATGAATGGGCACCATTACAAGATGGCGACTGGGGTTAGGAGTGCAGCCTAGAGGAGCTCATCCCCATGGGGGAATCAAATGCTGGACCTTGGCCTCTTTTGTGGTGCTTTAACCTACTGAACTAATCAGCCACAGAAAAATAAGGATGCTTATCACTGATTGCCAAATAGAAGTGCTATAAGAATATATTTCAAAGAAGAAGAAGGAGGAGGAGGAAGGAGGGGCAGGAGGAGGAGGGAGAGAGATCTTAGAAGCTTTGTTTCTATAGAAAAACAGCTATGTAAATACCAACTAATATTATTATAAGTCAGAAGCAGGCAATGGCAATAAAAGCTGTTTCTCTAAGTCAACAACTGGCTGGAGACTACATGTGTCTACAAAATGAGTTTCATAAGATCATGCTTATTTTAGAAACATCAATACTAAAACAGCGGTAACAAAAAGTGTTTTTCTCCTGAGTTTAAACACTGCTTGGATATGCATTATGTCCAGTCAAGCAATAACTGGACAAATTCTACTCTTCAATTTCCCCCAAGTTCAAGTATATGGCTTTGAGCACATCACAAGCTTTATAAAACAGCCTAGCTTTAAGTATGCAATAATCGTTCATTTCCTGGCCATTAATTCAGACATCATGCAATCACTCAAAGGCATCCATTTTCCTTTGCTGCTATTTTGGGGACTGCTGCCCTATTGTCATCCCTGCCTTAACCCCTGACTTAGTCGTCTTTTAATTAGAGCCAGCGAGAGCGACAGGCGGAGTCAGCCTGCTGAGGGTGATCCATCACATGGCTCTCTGCTCCCTGGCCTCCTAAATGACAGTTTATAAACAGGACATCTTGGGTGTCAAGATAGCTGCTTAAGGAAGCAGAAGAACAAATGGTGACCATCTTGTAAGCTACTTCCCTGAGATAACTCTAGTCCAGGGCTGTATTTACTGACTCTGTATTTTTATTAAACATCCAAACAAACTTGACCAATGATGAGTCTTGGAAGACGTTTTGTCTAAGCTTGCCCTCAAACACATTAATGTCATAACCTAAGAGTTGCCCAAGGTGTTAATATACATGCTTCCAACTGAGCAACTGGACCTATTTTTAATCAATCTGCTTATTAGCTAAACCCTGGCCGTGTTGCTCAATAGCAAAGGTACCACTCCTGGAAAAGAAGAAAATAAAAATCAACTCAATGCTGGTAGGCTCTTTCATTGCAGAAATCACTACTTACTTAAGCCCACAGAGCACTACTGTTCAACAGTAGTTTCCAGGTAAAACTAAAAGACTGACTAATGTCTGCTGAAGTCTAACCCTGTTATCCCAGAGAGAAAACCTATAAGACCCAAAGTTATATTGGGCTGTAATTCAACTCTACAATGCTGGGGTGAGCTGGTGCATGCTCTGGGTGCTGAGTTAGACACCCAGTCCTGCACTGGGGAAGCTCACAGCTAGAGAGAGTGGTGCTGGTGAGGCTGAGGGGAATAGCATGACAGGTGCAGAACCAGCAATGTGCTGCAGAAGATGCTAAGAGGCTAAGGCTAGAGCTGCGTGGGCTAGATTTGACACAGCTCCTTCCTGTACTGTGGAGTGTGATTTTGGGTGGTTTACTTAGCCCATCTGCATCTCAGTTCCATTATTGTTCAGTGTATTTCTTTCCAGTCCTGTGTGTGTGTGTGTGTGTGTGTGTGTGTGTGTGTGTGTAATCTTACACACAACAGAGTTGAAATCTTAATTTTTACATATTTATATCCTATTTTATATACTTAAGAGTATAACAAAAGCATTTTTCCATGTCAATATTATTTCTCACTACTGTATAAGAATGCAACATACAAATATGCACTAACTTGCTGGACACCTACACTGTTTCCATTTTTCACTGTAATAAATCTTGATAAAATTTTTTTCCTACCTTCCAAAAGAGCTTAATAGTACTGGATTGAAGTAGTCCATGAAATATTTTAATACCTCAGTAAAACTGTCTAAAACCCAATTATGCCATGATTATTTTATTCTTCCTTAGTTTGGTCATGTTCTATTCCATTTTTAATAATGATGCCGATTTTATGAAGACTGTACAAGAGAATCCAATTCAATATTAAACAATGAATGTTGATTTGACTTCCTACTGTATTTCTAGGCATTGATGTAGGCATTGAGGATAGAGCAATGAACAAGAGAGACCAACATCAGATGGTATCTACATTTGTGGTGAGGGTACTGTAACATACAAGCTTGCTGAATCACTACATTGTAATGACCGGAAGCTAATAGCACATTGTGTGTCAACTTCTCTTTAGTTAAAAAAAAAAAAAAAAGACAGAACAACTAACCTTAGTCTTTATGGAGTTTACTGCCTAGCAGGGAAGACAGAAAAACAAATTCACAAGTAAACATAAAGTACATCAGAAGCTGGTAAGTGCTATAGAGGAAGAGTTTGAGAGAGAGACAGGACCTACAGGTTGGGGAAGGTACTATTTTTTTATAGAGTAGCCAAGGAAAAACTCACTAAGAAGATGATATCTGATCAGAAAAGAGGTGGGAAAGTGCTCCAGGCTGAGTAAACAAGAAAGAGCATGAAGGTCTACAGGCTGGAGCCGAGGGGGGTAAAGGGAATAGGACAGGAGATGTGTTCTGAGAGGTAGCAGGGGCCGAATTATGTCTGGCCTGATAGGCCTTTTTAAAAGACTTTGAGTTAAGTTGGTAGACATGAGTTCCTAAAAGATGCTTTCATACACATTTGAAAGTATCCACTTCTTCCCAAGGAATGTCTCCCCAAAATAACATTATTTGGTGTGAGTTCCAGTTGATATATTTTTTAGGCCTTCTTCCCATTCTAAACCATCAATATATGTCCCATTGGACTCGTTCTTATCCAAATGGCTATTCATGAACTCAAGATCTTTATTCTTGAAAGGTTTGTTGTTTTGTCAAGTAGATAGAAGTATAGTTGTCCCCATCCCTCCCTTACCTGTAGTCTTGCTTTCCTCAGTGGAAGATACTCATAGTCAACTGCAGTCCAGAAGCAGATGATCCTCCTTCTGACCTTTTGCCAGCAGGTCAGAAGGTCAAAAGTAGCCTAAAACCACAAGGCCTATGTCATTCACCTCACTTCATCTCATCATGCTGGCATTTTATCATCTCATATCATCACATGAAGGAAGGTGAGTATGGTACAGTAAGATATTTTGAGAGAGATACCATATTTGCATAGCTTTTATTACTATGTTATAATTGTTTTATTTTATTATTGTTGTTAATATCTTACTATGCCTAATTTACAAATTAAATTTTATCATAGATATGTATGTATTTTTAAAAATAGTATATATAGAGAGAGAGGTCAGTACCATCCATGGTTTCAGACATCCACTGAGGTCTTGGAGTATCCTCTGTGGAGGAGAGGAAGGATTACCAAATAAAGGCAAAAAAACAAAAAAAAAGTAAAAGTAAACATTTTTCTGAGTACAAAATTGGCTTCCGTAGAGATGAGAATTGAGACTATCTGATGTTTTATAAGTGTTCTGCAAGAGAGCACAAGAGAAAGCTCCCAGAGTATGGACAACACTAAGAGAGCTAAAATGTGAAGTGCTGATAGAGCAAAATACTAAAAGGATCTCTCAAAACTCTGTGATTTGATATAAAATTGAAAGAGGAGTGTCAGCATTTAGAGAAGTCATGCAAAAAAATGCTTCAATGAAACTCCACAGTCTAGGCTTTAAGTCTTGCCAAAGAGTTTAAGTTTAAGGGTTTTGTCTTACACACACTGCCCCCTGCCATCTTCCTGCAAGTGAATAAATGTGGATGGTATCAGAAAATATAACAAATAAACACTTTCTCTCAATAAACATGTTGTGAACTTGGACATGTGCAAAGCTCTATGCTTGCTATTGGAAAGGCAAAGCTTCTGGTCTTACAGGGGGACAGCTGGATAGAATGTGATGAATTCTCTCCTAGCTGCACCACATGGTGTTATATGGAGAACACATAGCCTAGACATTTGGGGTCAAGTAAGGTAAAAGAAGTGGGGGGAGTTCGTTGAATGTGGATAGCTGGAAAGGGTTTTGTTTGTGTCCCAGGAAGAAAAAAACTATAAGAGATGAGGCCCATGAGGAGGCTTTGGGGGTGTTGGTGAAGCTGTCTGGAGTTGTTGGAAGGCAGAGATAGAGAGATGGGGCCTTGAAGTAATCAGGGGTGAGAGGTAAACACTTGCTCTTACCTTCTTGGGTACAGTGGTACATCCACGTCTAGGAAAGTATATACAATTCTGGCCTCATACTCAATATCCACACATGACCAGAAGCTTAGATAAAAGGCAACTAAAATGATCATGTGGGTGATGCATTTCTCATAGAAAGAAATACTTTAAAAAACTGACTCCC
Source organism: Taxidea taxus jeffersonii (assembly GCA_003697995.1). Lineage (NCBI taxonomy): Eukaryota > Metazoa > Chordata > Mammalia > Carnivora > Mustelidae > Taxidea > Taxidea taxus. The sequence continues at coordinate 111,960 of ML109029.1, forward strand.
TAGCCAAAGGTAAAAAGGAAAAATGTACCAAAATCTATGAAAATAAGATAAATAATGAGTAGGCTAACATGATGTGCTTGCCCATCAAATCCCAGAGATCAAATTCTAGACAAAATCCAGCCAACCAGGGCATTTCATCCATAAACCCAGTCTAAAGTCAACGTCTCCTAAACTTGTTGATCATAAGGATTACCTGAGGAGCTCGTTAGAAATACAGAACCCGGGACGCCTGGGTGGCTCAGTTGGTTAAGCGGCTGCCTTCGGCTCAGGTCATGATCCCAGCGTCCTGGGATCGAGTCCCGCATCGGGCTCCTTGCTCAGCAGTGAGCCTGCTTCTCCCTCTGCCTCTGCCTGCCTCTCTGTCTGCCTGTGCTCGCTCCTGCGCTCTCTCTCTGTCTGACAAAATAAATAAATAAAAAAAAATCTTAAAAAAAAAAAAAGTAACAAGCATGCAAATTTATTAAAAAAAAAAAAAGAAAGAAAGAAATACAGAACCCAGACCACATTGCACAGATCACCATCCCACCTCACTCTCCTCCCAGCCTACTGAATTAGAATCTACAGAAGATGTGTCTTGGAATTTGTATTTCAACAAATGGCTAATGGTTCTTATGCTGTAGCAAATTTGGGAAACACAATTCTAAAAGTATAGACAGGAAACTCCTAGGATCTATGGAATTAATTGCAAAAATTCTCTCACCTGGCCAGTGATTCATCTCAAATATGCAAATTAGCACTAAATTAAATAGCTTGAATCTCCTTGAGCTGTGATACCAATGAAAAGTACAGAAGGTTCTCAATTATATAGGGTGTTGTATGGTGACTCGAGCTATTTGTGGATAACGTGACTGCCCCCAGACCTCACCAGCCTCACCAAGCCTCTAGAGACCATGATGGTCCAAGTAACAATATTTGATTGCGACTAGCTCAGTATCCTGAGGGTTTATGTAAAATTTCAGCCTCCTTCAAAATGTCCTTTGTGGTTTCCTCAAGTTCTGCCCCATGGAGCAAGTCCATTCAAAGTCTTCCTCTCAGGAATCATCATGGAAGCTGACAAGCCACAGGCCATTCAAAGCAGCCACCACCTGGCAGCTGCAACTCCTGGTCCTCCTGTGCCCCTCTCCAGTCTCCCTCCAGATGCCCTTCTCTACAGCCCCATTCATTCCTACAGCCTTCCTAGCCATAAATGGCAGAGGAAGGGATTGGACTTGCTCTGCACCCCACTCTGGGCTTTAACTTACCTAGCACTATGCTGCTGCAAGGCAATCCCCCTAAAAAGGCAAAATTTCAAAAAATGGATTTTAACATTCATGGTTATCATTTTAAATAGCATCCCAAGTAAATACAAGATTAAAAAAAGCATATGTAAACTAGAAATGGTTTTGCCAAATTTTAGCTTGAGAACATTTAAAACAGTCTCCAAATAAATAAAATTATGGGGTTTCTGCATCCTAGGAACCACAAGAAAAAGATAATGTCTTATCTTGGATTTGTATAAGTTGCCAGCAGGTGCAGGACATATGAAGCTTAATAAGTATGGTACCTGGTGCTTCTAAAACATACACATATTTCAGTAGTTTGTGATAAGTGAATATGTTCTAAGTAAGAGCTCAATTAACTAGAATCACAAATACAATTGTTCGATGCACCAAATCCAAAACACTAAAGGTTAAGGACAAGGTTAATATTTTCATAAGTCTGAGTCAAATTTATTTGACTTGTATTTAGTCATTTCCCTGATTGCTAAAACCTTCAACAAAAGGCAGAAGAAAGATCACAAATCAATCAATGACAGATGTTGATTTACCATATGGGGACTCTCAGTGTGAAAAGTCTGGGAGGACCTCTTCTTGGATAACATAGAGGACCAGGAGAAATTTCTTCTGGACAAAAATTTCTCACATCCTAAACAAGTACAACCATGTAAAAATTATGTTTACAACTTAATAAATGTTGCCAGCCAAGATCAGAATCAGCTTATGACAAGGAGACTTTTTAAAAGAATTACATGAATGTCAGAGGGACTAGAAGCCATCACCAGGCGAGGCACTCCTATGCATAACCTATTATTTTTAAAACACATGTTGTCCTCATGTGACAGTATATAGGCCTTTGATAATGGTAATTCTCCTGTTCAGATGCCTGCCCATGAATGGGATGTGCTCCCTCTATCACTTTTGTTTCTCTGTATAATTAAGGACTGGCTACTTATGATGTGGATCTTATTTGGAAAAAAGCGGTAGTTTTCTAAAGATGTCAGCCTTAGTCATAAGCACCTATCAACCACTTTTCATTATTCAACATTTTGTATTATAAGACCCTTTTCAAAATAAATTATGAGCCAATATATTTGTTTATCTGGTATGTTTGTGGATCCTAGACATACATTAATGTTATTTTCTTATTTCCTCTTCAATTTACTGGATAATAGATCTTATGCTGAAATGCTTCTCTCAGTTAAACTTGCAGTAGATCTAAAGATCCAGGATTGTAAGCTCATTACAATGGGCATAACACAGGAGAACAATACCATTGCTGGTGGCCCTGGATACCCAGATGTAAGGGGGGGATTCCTTATAACAAGTTTCAAATTGAATCTTTGTGTTGAGTGGATTCAGTTCCTCTGAAGGAAACAGAATCAGACATCAAAATCCAATAAAAGGAATACTGGCATGCAAAATCAGTAGTTGTGAAATATTTAACAAAAGCCAAATATTGAACTTGGATATGGGGAAGAAGACTTTTGTTCCTATTGTGACCTGTTGGAGGTGAAATGGAAACACCCAGTCTCATACTGAGCCAGAAAACAGAAAATGGCTGTGTAATCTAGCTCAAAGTAACTCCCTATGGACTAGTGGTAAGAGATAGGCAAACATCCTGGGAATGTTTTCATTCCCAGAATATTTTACATTATTATTTAATCATTCTCAAAGTTCTAATTGTGGAACAGGTAAGCTGCACCAGGGTCTCTGGACAGAGATGTCTGTCTGTAAAAACAAAATAAACATGTATTTTGGGGCTATTTTAGACATACTTCTGTGCTAAATTCATAGATATATAAATAGATATAATACTATAAGCACATTTATGTGCTTATAGTATTGTAAGAATGGTCTTTTTCCGGGGGCCTGGGTGGCTCAGTGGGTTAAAACCTCTGCCTTCGGCTTGGGTCATGTTCCCAGGGTCCTGGGATCGAGCCCCGCATCGGGCTCTCTGCTCAGCAGGGAGCCTGCTTCCTCCTCTCTCTCTGCCTGCCTCTCTGCCTACTTGTGATCTCTGTCTGTCAAATAAATAAATTAATTTAAAAAAAAAAAAAGAATGGTCTTTTTCCAAAAAGCCCAAAAACTAGGGTTGCCAGATTTAGCAAATCAAAATCCTGAACACTCATTAAATTTGAATTTCATAGGAATGATAAATAATTTTTTTAGTATAAGTATGTCCCATGTACTACCTAGGGCATAATTGTACTAAAAATATATTCATTCTTTAGCTGAGATTCAAATTTCACTGACATCCTGTATTTTATCTGGTAACTCTACCAGCTGTTACAAAAGGAGACCACACTTGAGTCTACAGGTAAGAAACTAAATTTGAATTAATTTACTTGGTTCAGTATTACCAGAATACCATGAGTACTTAGGCAGAAAGCAGTAAATTTAGTACAAAGGAAAAACCTCAGTTGATAATCTTGTTCTTGCTTAAAGTAGAAGGACATTGCATGCTATCATAATGCTTTTCTTCTTGTTAAATTTCCTTGAGTTAATACAATACAAAACCTTAATGCTTTGCATTTTGTAGTAGCCTTCTAAAATGGAAGACCACCATCTCTTTGGGAATCTATGTGCATTTCTAACAAGACCACGGTGACAAGGGGCTAAGTATACGCCTCAGTTATATTTAAATTAAAGAAAGAAGGGAGTATCAATGTGGCACTTACACTTTGAGATGGGCAAACTTGGAGTGGGTTTATTTACTGTTTGGGGTTTAAGATCTGGTGTGTCTGTGGATATGTGTGTGTTTGAGGGTTTTGCCCTTACAATCAGAAAAGCACTGAATGCCCTGATACAAAGAGATCAATTTTTAGAGTCGGCAATAAAAAAAAAATTATAGATATTTTGGGCAATGTAAAATACATATATCTCTTTTTATAAATATGTACCTGTAAAAGGCACAGAATACCTCAGATTAAGCATTTGTTTAAATTAAGAAATTAAGTGAAAATACCAAGGCGACTGAAGATTAAAAAAATAACATGCATAATCCATGTTAATCCATCTTCAAATACATGGGATATCTTAGAGACTAAGGAAGTTATTCAGCCATCTCCTATACTCTTGGGTATTCTGATGTATTTTAGTATACATAGAATCCCATTACTTCCCATTACACATCAGGAAATCAGAAACTGATTCCAAAATACTGAAATTGAACTTCTTTATTACACATATTAGTTTCCCTCTATCACTTCAGCACAAGAAGTCACCTGGCAATAACTGATTCACCATAGGTGCTCAGGAAGTTGTGTTAAAAGAATGAAGCCATGATTCCAGCAATATTTGTTTGGAAAATACTTCAGATGGCACACACAATATTCAAAAGTGTTGAATGTGCTTTAACATAGGTTCCATTGAATAAGATCAGAAATGAATTTTTTTGAAAAATCTAGATAGTTGGGAGTCTAAGAAAACGGGTATCAGGTCCTAGCTTGGCTTTCGGCTCTAGTTCTAAGATCTCCAAAACTGTGTACCGGTTTTCTCTGCATCCAGGAAAGATTCCATTTGTGTCTGTGGAAGGAGAGTGACAGATATTCCTGGATCTATGCACATCTTCAAGGAGACTGCCCAGGAGGCTGACCTACTACTCTCTACTTTGCCAGCTTTGGTTTCAAATATCATTCTAGCAAAAAGAAAAACACATTGTTTATTTTTTCTAACATTCTAACTCCAAAGAAAGTGAAATATAAATTTAGAGATTCTTCACCAACAGAGTGATAATAAAGCCACGATCCCTGTTTTAACCCCTGGATATATCAATCGGCATACTACAGAGAAAAACCAGGGCATGAAAATAAATCATAGCCCTCCCTACTCACACCTGCATTAATGATGCCTTAATAAATGACAGGAGAAAAATGAGACTACTATGCATTTGACATTTAATAAGCTCAGCACCTACCATGTAAGTATTAGATGCTCATCTTACAATTGGAAAAACTACCTTCCCAAGGTCATATGACTAGGAAGCAGAACTGGTAAGATTTGAACCCATGTCTGATTGATTCCAAAGGCTGCACTTTTGCTAAGGCATCATGGTGCCCCATACTACACCAGGAGCAGATAGCTTACAGCAGACCATTTTTGCTAGTGGCTAGTCAATTTGGTACACATACGTAATTAAGACTGGGTTGGGATGTCTTTTCCTATCTGAATGGGCAGCAGACAATTCTGTTCTTTTACAGGATGAGAAGTGTCAAAGTTTGGACAAATTAGAGCTCTCACTAAAAACTGCAATGAGACACATAAAATTAGGTAAGTATGAAAAGAATAAGATATGTTGGGATGCCTGGGAGGTTCAGTGGGTTAAGCCTCTGCCTTTAGCTCAAGTCATGATCTCAGGGTCCTGGAATTGAACCCTGTATCAGGCTCTCTGCTCAGCAGGAAGCCTGCTTCCCCCTCTGTCTCTGCCTTCCTTTCTGCCTTCTTGTGATCTCTCTCTATATATATCAAATAAATAAATAAAGTCTTTTTAAAAAAATAAGATACGTCATTATTTCTTTCATTGTTATTTTTGGATTTTTGTCCTTTGTTTTTTTATTCGTGCTTGCTGAAACATCAAGGTTAATGTCTTTGTCAGGTTCCAACTTCCCAAGTGACCTTTATCCCAATTACCCTTCTACACAATGTCTGCTTCAGAAATACTGACCTTCAAAATGCTCCTGAAATGCAACTTTATCTATAGATCTCTACTCTCTGAACAAGTACCTCCCACTTACCTTCTCACTTCTGGAGTTAAGCAAGTTGACTAAAGTTCATTTGAAAGAACAAACCAGTAATAGAAGGGAGCTTTTCAGCCTGATAAAAAGAAACTATGAAAAAAAAACCCTACGAATAATTTTATGTAATGGTGAATATCTGAGATCCTAATATTGAGAATAAGGCAGTGAGTGATGTTACATCTCACCATTTCTATTTGAGAGAGTACTAGAAGCCCAAGCCAGTACACTAAGGCAAGAAAAAGTAATAAGGGGCATACAGATGGGAAAGGAAGAAGGAAACTGTCTTTATTTGCAGATGTAACATGACCATGTATGTAAAAAAACTAGTCTAACTAATCTACAGAAAGCTATTTGTACTTACAAGTAAAGCTAGCAAAGTTGTACAGTACAAGAGAAATACACAAAACTTAATTAAATGTCTATATATTAACAACAAATAATTCTGAAATGAAATTTAAAAGTAATAAGTGCAACATTATAAAAAATATGGAATTCCTAGGGATAAAATCAATAAAACATAAGAACTATCCACTAAAACCAATAAAGTATTGCTGACAAAAATTAAATACTATGATAGTTAGATAATAGGTAGTAGATAAATAGACAATAGATAAATAAATACTATGAGAATTAGATGGAAGAAACAATATTGTTTAGATGTAAATTCTCCCTAAATTTAAAGAAATCCCAGCAAAAATCTCAGAAAGTTTTTGTGTATATGTAAACACTAACAAATGGAGTTTAAAATTTACAGAGAAATTCAAAAGACCTAGAGTCACCTAAACCTTTTTGTTAAAGAAAAATAATATAGAAAGAGGTACTCTTCCCAATTTCAAGACTTACTATAAAACTACAGTAACCACAACAGTGTGGTATTGGCATAAGAATAGACATATAGATTAATGGAACAGAATAAAGTGTCTAGAAATAGATACATATGTGGTCAACTGATTTAAAACAAAAGTACCCAAGTAATTCTGTGTGGAAAGAACCTTCTTTTCAACAGATGGGGCCAAAACAACTGGATATCCATACAGACTGAAAATAGGACTCTACCCCTCACACCACATACAGAAATGAATGTGAAAGCTAAGACTTTAGAAAATCTTTGTGGTCTTGGGTTAAGGAAAGATGTTTTAAATGGAACAGAAATGGACAGAAAGCACAAACCTAGAAACAAAATAGTGATAAACTGTACTTCACCAAAACTTAGAACTTTTGCTCTTTCAACAATACTCTTTATAAAATTAAAAATACAAGCCACAGCCTGGGAATATATATTAACAGTATTGACAAAAGACTTACAGCCAGGATTTTTTAAAAATAAACTCTTAGGCCCCAATTAACATTGGACAAAAGATTTAAACAGACACTTCATAACCAAAGACATATTTACTAGCCAGTAGGTCTACAACAGATGCTCAACATCACTGTCATCAGAGCAATGCAAAATAAAATCACAATGAGATACCACTACTCCTGCACTAAAATGGCTAAAATTTGAGTAAGTGCCAACACCAAGTGAAAGCAAAGATGTGGCACAACTAAAATTCTCAAATACTGCCGATAGGACTACCATAGAGTACAACCACTTCAGAAAACATTTTGTAGTTACTCATAAAGTTAAATACATACATGCTTCCCATACTACTGAGCAATTCCACTCCTAGGTGTTTAGCCAAATAAAACATATGTCCACATAAAAACTTATACATGATCATGAATATTCTTTTTTTTCCTAAAGATTTTATTTATTTATTTGACAGACAGAGATCACAAGTAGGCAGAGAGGCAGGCAGAGAGAGAAAGGAAGGGAAGCAGGCTCCCTGTCGAGCAGAGAGCCCAATGTGGGGCTCAATCCCAGAACCCTGGGATCATGACCCGAGCCGAAAACAGAGGCCTTAAGCCACTGAGCCACCCAGGTGCCCCGATCCTGAATATTCTTAACAGAGTGTCTCAAAATAGCCAAATACCTAAAATAACATAACTATCTATCCAGAGGTGAGTGGATAAACAAGTGCAGTATATCCCTACAACTTATAAAATGCCTATCAAAAAATGAACAGATCCATGCAACAACATGGATGAATCTCACCTAGAATCTCAATTCATATGAACTGAAAAAAAAATCAAACACTAAAGTACATACATATAATTTCATTTATATGAAATTCTAGAATAGGAAAAATTAATCTATAGAGATACAAAAGAAATTAGTTGCCTGAGACCATGAGTGGGGTAGGGAATGAGGATTGACTACAGAAGAACTTGGAGGGATGATGGAAATGTTCTATATATTAATTTTGGTGGTAGTCACACAGATATACATATTTGTCTAAATCTGAATGCTGTACATCTACAATTTATATTTACTATGTATAAATTAGACCTCAATAAAGTTGATTTAAAAGCCAGATTTAAGATATTATTTCTCACCACTCAGATTGGTAAAAATCAGTTAGAAAACATACTATGTTGCTGTGGAGGGAATAGAAACTCTCATATATTACTAGTGACAGTGCAAAATTAGATCATCCATAGGGAATTTGCCAATAGTGACCAAATAACATAGACATTTACTTTTAACTCATATATCTCACTTCTAGGAATCAATTCCAAAGATGTACTAGCAAAAATATGGAGAAAATATGTACACAATTTTTCATTAAAGTACTGTGTTTTCTGCAACAGAAAGCAGAACAATAGGAAAAACACCCAAACACCTAAGGACCATGATATATTCAGGACAGAGATGCAGGTCAGACTTCTCTGAATATGCCTTGTGTTTCAATTATGTATATGAATATACTTATGTGTCCTACTTCTATTCACTAAAAATCCCTAAAATAACGATCAACCCAGTTGCAATGAGCATCTCAATTGTGTTCTCTAAATACCATTTCCCATTTTTTAAAAAAAGCCATAGGTCATCCCAGGCCTGGGAAAGAAAATGTATGAATGGATCATAATAAAAGCCAAATAGGGGCACCTGGGTGGCTCAGTCTTTAAGCGTCTGCCTTCGCTCAGGTCATGATCCCAGGGTCCTGGGATTGAGCCCTGTGTCGGGCTCCCTGCTCAGCGGGAGGAGGTCTGCTTCTCCCTCTCCCACGCCCCCTGCTTGTGTTCCTTCTTTCTCTGTGTCACTCTCTGTCAAATAATAAATAAAATCTTAAAAAAAAAAAAAAAGCCAAATAAAAATTGGAAGCCACCAAATACTACCCGAGTCAAAAGGATTCAGAGCCAAACTTGAGAACCTCCCACTGGCTGAAGACAGTACAATTTGAGCATCAGTAAAGGTTATAAATGCCTGGAGTGAACAAGCAAATTTTTAAAATCCTTTTGTTCATAACGGTACTAAAAAAGTACACACATTCGTCACTAAGGATTGTTAGGAAACCAATTCATTAATTTGAAAACTGGTAAATAAAGGGAAAGAAAATGCCATCAGCAAATCCAGACTGCAGAAAAAGCAGGATAAAAAAAAAAAAGCCGGACAAATACCTAGTTTTTTCAAAACAAAATGCCAAAAAAAAAATGAAGAGTTGGGGGAGTTCTCTATAGATTACTAAAGATTAAGTGACTCACCACCCTGACAACAATGTGTACACCGTATTTATATGCTTATTTGAATAAACAATTTCTAAAATACATTTTATGAGACAACCAAGGAATATGAACATTGACTACATATTAGATGATGGTAAGGTGTTACAGTCAATTTTGCTAAGTGTAATAATGGTATTTAATAACGCTTCAAGGGAGTCTTTATCATTTTGAAACATATAGTATATTTAAAGGTGACAGATCATCTAGGATCTGACTCAACCCAATGAGGCACAGAAACAATGGAAATGGATATACAGACAAAAGAAGATTGCGCATGAGTTCATTACTATTGAAGCTAGACAGTGGGTACAGGGAGTTCATTACATTATTCTCTCTAGATTTTTGTATGTTTAAAATTTGTCAAAATAAGAAAGGTTTTTTAAGCATCAGTAAATAGTTGAAAGGAAAACAAATCTAATCTGGTCATATGAGCTAAAAATAGATGTCACAAAGAAGAGAGATCAGACTTGGTGAAAACTACAACTCAATATAAAGAATTATATTCTAAAACCCAATTTATGGGGGCACCTGGGTGGCTCAGTGGGTTAAAGCCTCTGCCTTCAGCTCAGGTCATGATCCCAGGGTTCCGGAATCGAGCCCCATATCGGGCTCTTTGCTCAGCGGGGAGCCTGCTTCCCCGTCTCTCCCTCTCTCTCTGCCTGCCTCTCTGCCTACTTGTGATCTCTGTCTGTCAAATAAATAAGTAAAATCTTAAAAAAAAATTTTAAGGGATGCCTGGATGGCTCAGTTGGTTAAGTGGCTGCCTTTGGCTCAGGTCATGATCCCGGCATCCTGGGATCGAGTCCCACATCGGGCTCCTTGCTCAGCAGGGAGCCTGCTTCTCCCTCTGCCTCTGCCTGCCACTCTGTGTGCCTGTTCTCGCTCCCGCTCTGACAAATAAATAAATAAAATCTTTAAAAAAAAAAATTTAAAAAACCCAACTTATGCAAAAAGTTAACAGTAAGCTAATATTTGGTAAGCCCTGATTGGTGAAACATAAATAATCAATCCTATAATGAGGCCATGAGTTCCCAGAACAGCAAGATGAAAGCAGCATGTGGACCACTAGGAAACATGTATCCTGGTGGATCCTAAAGCAGAG